>JAYESA010000003.1:69995165-70217665 GCA_036927795.1 Iris macrosiphon
TATCTCAATACCTTGAGATATCAAGGTATCTCAATACCTTGAGATACTCAAGGTATTGGGTATCGGGGCAAGGTATTGGACATTTGCCTAGGTTGGGGTTAGAGTGGGTTTTATATATATATATATATATATATATATATATATATATATATATATATATATATATATATATATATAAAAGTGTTAGGGTATTTATTAGTCGGTATAGGCGGGGTGTATAGCTTATGTTGAGGTATCGGATACAGAGGGTATCCCGGTATCTCAAGGAGGCGAGTTTGAGGGTTTACAAGCTTAATGAGCTAGTTTTGACCTAGAATTTTAGGGGCACCCTAGTTTGACCTAGAGTTGACCGTAATTGCCCCGGTTGACTGCCAAAGTGTCACGCCCCAGTCCCAAAAATACGTAGGACTAGGACACGTAAGCATGCCGGCCGTATGGATATGGCAACTTCAATATATGGAAACCAAAATCCACACGTACGCTGTAATATGAATATCAATCCACAAGTGGTATAAACATATGTCACAAGTCATAGGGTATAATCTAAATCTCATTCACGAAAATCAAATATAAATAAATAACTAGTATCTATGAAACTAGATCTCAATATAAGTATCTAAGGATGATAGTTGGATGGAAACAAATCCACTACCAACTCGAATGGAAAAGTACAACATAATAAACATAATATAAGAATACCAGCTAACGACCACGGGGCTCGAAGAGAAGACATCCTCGAAACATATGTAACCATCCTAATCTGCGCTCCTGCAAATACTCAAGAACATCGATACCTGGAAAGGGACCAGGTCCTCAGAGGGACGTAACAAGATACGTAGAAGCAAGCCAATTTAAATACAGTAAACATGCATAATGTTTGAAAATATATAAGTATGCTGTACAAGACAATCTATATGAATGTAATGAGGACAACTTTTTGACGTATGGGCAAGGGTAGGCTACTCGATCTACCTCACAACTCACACACTCGTCAGTGGACATCAAAAATCGACATACCGCGGGGGTAGCGACCAGCGAGACTCCAGAAATTGATATACTGCGAGGGTAGCGACCAACGCGATACACGCCCGTAGTGCGAGCTATATACTACGGTTTACCAGAGTGGTTAAAAGCCCATACGCCTAATGATTGTCCTCTCATGATACTAAGTGTCTAGTGTGTGTCAACATATCTAATATATAATAATGACTGAAAGGAACTACACATGCAATAAATAAACAAAATGCAATAAATGTACAGAAATATACTAAGTATGCAAAATACTGTAAGCAATTTGGCAAGGTATTTTGCCTGGTAAGAAAGTTTCAAAGTATAACGTCCAGAAGTCCAACACACAGGATCAGAAGCTATGGCCTCAGAACAAATATCTCCGGATGCTGAAATAGACATCAACAACGTTCCCAGAATAAGCAAAATAGCTAGAAAGCACTTCCCTTTCGTCCAATCTGGACACAGGGGCAAAACGGTAATTTTGGGTCAAAGCGGGGTTCACATGTGGTCCACTTTACACCGAAAAGCGTGTCAGGGGTAAAGGTCTCTAAATGGGATAAAATATAGGTCAAACAAACTCTAAATCTCAGTACGAACTCAACGGTATGTCCAAATGTGAATTCCGATGAGCCGAACACAATTTTGGCTAAAAAGTCAACCTTGGGCCCGCCAATTAGCGACTTGGCCAATTGTCTCAAAATTGCATGAAAATTGGGTCACAGTACCAGCGCGATACCACGAGTCCAGTGGTGTAAGTTTCGTCTCAATCTGACGAGCGTGTACAAAATGCGCAGGGCTTTCGAAAAAGTTACGACATGAGGATTATCCGCGGATACGGGCTGATTTCGACGGGCACACGCTTCCGAATCAGTTTTCACAAAATCTTACGTATTCGGGTACACTGTGCGCACCTTTTGGTATACTTGGTACACGGCGGGGCGGTCCCGTTTGGCGGGGCACACTCTGTTTCACAAATTTTGGAAATCTAGAAAAAGTGGGTTTTGGGGTTTTCCAACGAATTTAATTCTACATACAACAGTTAATAATCTAATGTTAATTAACAAAAATTAAACTAGGTCAAGTTGTCTCCGTATACCAAAAAGAAAAATCGGATTCGGATCTCTGTGGTGGGAGATTCGAACCCGGGAACATAGGTAGTTTACCGTAGTTTTCTGCGATACCAAAAAGTGGTCTTTTTCTGTCAACTTGGATGATGTTTTTGCCTAGTGTTTCGCGCTGTTCAAGATCAACTAACACACAAATATTGAAGAGGGTTAAGGGGTGAACATACCGGTGAAGACAGGGTCAGATTTGGTTAAGCGAGGGCGGGAAAAATCGCGTGGGAAGAGAGGTAAGTTGCTGTAGCTTCTGCGCGGCGCGGTGCTCGCGCGGGGCGCGTAGTTGATCGGTCGGCCGGAGATGGCTCCGCGCGGCAGTTCTGGTGGCTGAGGGCGGCATCGCTAGGTCTAGATGGGAAGAGGAGAATATGAATTAGGGTTAGGGTTTTGGTTCGGAGAGGTGAAGTATTATATATATAGAAGAGAGAGGGAGGCGTTGGAAGTCTTCACGCGCGGGGTTGGGGGGGCCACAGCCTTGTTGTTGTTGTTCTGTTGTTGTTTTGTATACTAGCGGTTTTTGGCTCATGGGTTTAGGAGGTTTTGGGTAGGATAGGAAAAGGGGGTTTGGGATCCATTAAGGGAATTTGTTTTATTTCTTTTTTTTCTTTTTCTTTTTCTTTTTCTTTTCCTTTCACATTCTTTATTTCTTTTTCTTATATATATATATATATATATATATATATATACATATAGATTCATAGCAAAATTCTAGAATTATATTAATGCATACCATTAAGCTAGCAACTGCTCAAAGGATCTCCTACATGAAATAAATTAGAAAAAATTCCTAATGGCCCCATAAATCCCCTAAGTTCACAAACACCTAAAATAAAAATTAAATAAAATATATTTCCCCTAATTAGCTCATAATTACTATAGTTTAATTAATAATTAATTAAAAATAGATTTATACGGTTTTTAGGATTAGGGGTTTTATATTCTACCCAACTTATAAAAATTTTGTCCTCGAAATTAAAATTAAGCCGCGGTAGAAAGTCAAGGATGGTATAGGATAGAGATTTGCAGCTTATCCTGTACCTTCCTCTATTCTAACCTCCATAATTTTTCAATTGCCGTGGGGATGTTTAAAGGGCTATAATTTGCATTGTTTAAAATGCAAGGCTAGGTTTAAATGAGGGGCGATATTGCGTGACCAAATTGTAGCACAAGGGAGCTTAATTATAAGTTGCACAAAGGTCAGAATGGAAGATGGGCATGACTAGGATAAGGGTGTTGAATTTGTAGGAAGGCAGTGGCTAGGTAGTGCTCCAATTATCGAAGCACGGTATGGTACACTAAGTGGTACAAATATTGCAAAAAATAAATAAAAAAATAATCCCGTGTTCTATTTCTAACTGGATTCAATCTAGCCTTAGTCTCACTATCTAAGCCAAGTAGGTCTAATTTTGGGTAAGGATTTTACAATCTACCCAACTTAAAATTTACCTATCTATCACCTAAGGCTATACATCTAGGAAAACTATTCCTCAATTATTTAACCACGTTATTCAATCCTCAAGGTTTTAACACCAAACATATCACCTATGATATGCCCTTAATCAATTATAAAAGAGAGTCACTAGGTCATATAATTAGCCTTATGGGGTATTTCTAGTACTATCAGTGTGTCAACTTATACCAAGCACGAGGTTTCGTCTTTCCGAAATAAGGGAAGACGGAGAGCAATAATAAAGAATTCAAGATGAATGTGATAGAATACAAGTACGAGGTTCAAAGAGATTAAAGAATTCGAAAAGAGAGTTGTCAGGGCAATTGTGGATTGAAATTATATTTTGGTAATTTCCTATTTACATGCTCGTATCAGTACAGTTATGTAACCGATACGATATGTCAGACATATCTAGGGGCAAGTATATTCGTCTACTACCATATATCTCAATCCACGTAAAGTAGTCATACGAAGAGCGAACCAAGCGTACTAAGGTTAGCTAGACCTTAATACACCGATTTTGATTAGGCAATTGTATCATTGTGTGCACCCAATAATACATATGTCATGAGCAAGCTCGATAAAAGAATAAGCTTGCAAAAACTAGGCTATAATAGCAGCATAAATTAAGGTAGTACAGAAAATATAAGTACGCTAGATTATGATGAGAGAAGTTATAAAATAATCCAAGTTCTTAAAGAAGATAAGACTCTTACAATCTCTACAGTTGTTATACTAACTCCTTGTCTAAGTCGATAGTCGAACAAATAGGGGTATGGCTTCTAAGTTCTACAGTCTGATAAAACATTATTTTCTTATGCTAGCATACAGTTGATGTCATTCAACTACACTTCAATAATAGGCCAAAAGACTATGTGATACTAGGTTGTGAGACATACTATCCAACTTATAACAATAAACTAATACTGTAATTGTCTTAAGGATACAGTAGAAACTCTTGTTAAGGTCTACGAGAAGGGGTCTTGGTGCTTATTAGGGTCTCATATTATATTATATAGGTATTGGTCCTCTTAAGTCTTAGTTATAGTGCTTATGGAATAAGTGTCAATAGTAAAATAGAAAAGTTACTGGCCTTCAAGGAGAAAGGGGATATAACTCGTATCGAGGTGGGGGCACAAGTTACGCAATTTAAAAACTAAGGGATAATCATCAGGTCACAATCTACCAGAATAACTTAAAACTATCCAGTTCTAACTACCAAGCACAGGAATTCAAAATTCAAGTTTACAACTATAATCCTAGCAAGCTATGTATCCTAACATAGAATAAAATCACTTGGCCTACTATCAGAAGTGTCAGGTGGCACGAATTGAAAGATGGAGAAAAGAAGAACATAATTTAGTTGTCGTGCAATTAGCGAACGTTAAGGTTGCAGAGGAACAATATATAAAATTAAAATAGAGGGCTCTAGATAGCATCATAGTTTTCTAAGGAGAAGTGGTATGCTAGTTGCTATGTTCGAGGTATAATCAAGGAAAAAGTGTTGATTACATTCCTCTAGGCTTCCTAAGGTGTTGTCTACTAATAATAAGACAATGATATAAGTTTATAGTTCTCCAATACTATCTAACTATGAAGGTTAGGTTCAGTCCTAATTTTCAACCTTGAATTTCTATTGGTTCCTTAATGCTACAGTCAGACAATATGGTTAAATTTCTAACCGACTCTAGTAGTGTTTATACTATCTCAAGTCATCCCTAATTATCAAGGGATAATGGTCAATCCATCTACAGGTAAGGATGCTATGGTTTATTAAGTATTCTAACTCAGTGATGTGTTAACGCTCTAGTTGTACTCTTAATAGGAAGGTTACCCTGCTTATCATCTAACAACATGGACTTCTATATTCTAGGAGAGGCTATACTCAAGAAAATAATAGGGAAGCACATGAATCAAGCAGGATGCAATTATTTAGATAGAACAGATTGGAAAGAGGATGAGTCATAGTCAATTGTGGATGAGATCCTATACTCTAATCATAATTGTAGGCTTGCTCGGTACAGTAACGTAACCGAGACAATATACTCTCGACCTGCATTGGCCACCACAAAAACATGTCATGTCCCAGTCCCAAAAATATGTAGGACTAGGACACGTAAGCATGCCAGCCGTATGGATATGACAACTCCAATATATGGAAACCAAAATCCACACGTACGCTGTAATATGAATATCAATCCACATGTGGTATAAACATATGTCAAAAGTCACAAGGTATAATCTAAATCTCATTCATGAAAATCAAATATAAATAAATAACCAGTATCTATGAAACTAGATCTTAATATAAGTATCTAAGGATGATAGTTGGATGGAAACAAATCCACTACCAACTCGAATGGAGAAGTACAACACAATAAACACAATATAAGAATACCAGCTAACGACTACGGGGCTCGAAGAGAAGACATCCTCGAAACATATGTAACCATCCGAATCTGCGCTCCTGTAAATACTCAAGAACAACGATACCTGGAAAGGGACCAGGTCCTCAGAGGGACGTAACAAGATACATAGAAGCAAGCCAATTTGAATACAGTAAACATGCATAATGTTTGAAAATATATAAGTACGCGGTACAAGACAATCTATATGAATGCAATGAGGATAACTTTTCGACGTATGGGCAAGGGTAGGCTACTCGATCTACCTCACAACTCACACACTCGTCAGTGGACATCAGAAATCGATATACCGCGGGGGTAGCGACCAGCGAGACTCCAGAAATCGATATACCGAGGGGGTAGCGACCAGTGCGATACACGCCTGTAGTGCGAGCTATATACTACGGTTTACCAGAGTGGTTAAAAGCCCATACGCCTAATGATTGTCCTCTCATGATACTAAGTGTCAAGTGTGTGTCAACATATCTAATATATAGTAATGACTGAAAGGAACTACACATACAATAAATAAACAAAAATATAATAAATGTACAGAAATATTCTAAGTATGCAAAATACTGTAAGCAATTTGGCAAAGTATCTTGCCTGGTAAGAAAGCTGTAAAGTGTAACGTCCAGAAGTCCAACACACATGATCAGAAGCTATGGCCTCAGAACAAATATCTCCGGATGCTGAAATAGACATCACCAACGTTCCCAGAATAAGCAAAATAGCTAGAAAGCACTTTCCTTTCGTCCAATTTGGACACAGGAGCAAAACGATAATTTTGGGTCAAAGCGGGGTCCACATGTGGCCCACTTTGCACCGAAAAGTGTACCAGGGATAAAGGTCTCTAAATGGAACAAAATATAGGTCAAACAAACTCTAAATATCAGTACGAACTCAACGGTATGTCCAAATGTAGATTCTGATGAGCCAAACATAATTTTGCCCAAAAAGTCAACCATAGGGCCCGCTAATTGGTGACTTGGTCAACTGTCTCAGAATCGCGTGAAAATTGGGTCACAGGACCAGCGCGATACCAAAAGTCCAGTGGCGCAAGTTTCGTCTCAATCTGACGAGCGTGCACAAAATGCGCAGGGCTTTCGAAAAAGTTGTGATACCGGAATTGTCCGCGGATACGGGTTGATTTCGACGCGCACACGTGTCCAAATCAGTTTCCGAAAAATTCCACTTATCCGGGTACACTGCACGTACCTTTTGGTACACTTGGTACACGGCGGGGCGGTCCGGTTTGGCGGGGCGCGCTCCGTTTCACAATTTTTAGAAATATGGAAAAAGTGGGTTTTCAGAATTTTCCAACAAATTTAATTCTACATACAACAGTTAATAATCTAATGTTAATTAACATAAATTAAACTTGGTCAAGTGGTCTCCGCATACCAAAAATAAAAATCAAATTCGGATCTCTGTGGTGGGAGATTCGAACCCGGGAACATAGGTAGTTTATCGCAGTTTTCTGCGATACCAAAAAGTGGTCTTTTTCCGTCAACTTGGATGCTGTTTTCGCCTAGGGTTTCACGCTGTTCAAGGTCAACTAACACACAAATATTGAAGAGGGTTAAGGGGTGAACGTACCTGTGAAGATGGGGTCGCGTTTGGTCAAGCGAGGGTGCAGAAAATCGCGTAGAAAGAGAGGTAAGTTGCTGTAGCTTCTGCACGGCGCGGTACTCGCGTGGGGCGCGCGGTTGATCGGTCGGCCGGAGATGGCTCCGCGCGGCGGTTCTGGTGGCTGAGGGCAGCGTCGTTAGGTCTAGATGGGAAGAGGAGAATATGAATTAGGGTTAGGGTTTTGGTTCGGAGAGGTAAAGTATTATATATATAGAAGAGAGAGGGAGGCGTTTGAAGTCTTCACGCGCGGGGTTGGGGGGGGGGGCGCAGCCTTGTTGTTGTTGTTGTTGTTGTTGTTGTTGTTGTTTTGTATACTAGCGATTTTGGGCTCATGGGGTTAGGAGGTTTTGGGTAGGATAGGAAAAAGGGGTTTGAGATCCATTAAGGGAATTTGTTTTATTTGTTTTTTTCTTTTTCTTTTTCTTTTTCTTTTTTTCTTTTTCTTTTTCTTTTCCTTTTCTTTTTTCATTCTTTATTTCTTTTTCTTATATATGTATATATATACATATAGATTCATAGAAAAATTCTAGAATTATATTAATGCATACCATTAAGCTAGCAACTGCTCAAAGGGTCTCCTACATGAAATAAATTAGGAAAAATTCCTAATGGGCCCATAAATCCCCTAAGTTCACAAACACCTAAAATAAAAATTAAATAAAATCTATTTCCCCTAATTAGCTCATAATTACTACAGTTTAATTAATAATTAATTAAAAATAGATTTATACGGTTTTTAGGATTATGGGTTTTACACAAAGTCAATATTTGACCTAGTTTGACCCAGAGTTGACTTTTTGGACCCCAGGTTGAATTTTTGATCCAAATTTTACCAGTTTGACCCGTTTGACCTAGAATAACCCTAGAAGCTTATTTTTAGTTATTTTATATCTATTTAACTCTTTAGAATTCCGTTTAACCTTGCTTTTCGTAATAGGTCTTTGCGATGCCAGTCCGAATCTCGATCCTCACCAGTTGCTCAGGACGTCAGGCGAGTACCTACCTCTGATTATTTCTATGTCATGTTAGCGTATATAACACCTATTCTAGAACTGTAATACTTGATTCTGACACATTGTTTCACGAGCTGGTACTAGTTGGATCCCGTCATGAGATATTATCCCCCTTACCGTATTCAGCAGGTACTCTATCACGTGTATTTCTTGATGTGCTTCGGGTATTGATTCTCATGTATTTCATGTGCTTCGTATGCTCTCGCCTTCATGTGCACGAGTTATTTATCATGTATGTAACGTGTCGTGGTTGGATCCAAGAGTATTAGTGGGGGAGGAGAGTAGAAGTTGGTTATGTGATCAAATCCAAACAGTATTCATGTGTTTGTCGGTTATGCAACTCACGCATAACGGAGTTATCGTAGATTAAATCATGTGCAACCCAAGCCGATCACATAACGAACTTGTGCTCAAGGCACTTAGCTACTATTCCTATTTTCTCACATGCAGTTACGTCTCTACTACTTGTATTGTTCTCCAGTTTTACACTACAGTTACTTTATCAGTTTTTCCATATATTTACTTTCCTGTGCATCTTGTATTCTTTTCTATTGCTAGTCATATATACCTTACCATCTATTTGGAGTTACTTTCAGAGTTATGTACTTTGCTCCAATCCTGACTGGATATATTTTTCCAGAGGATCCTAAGGACTTTTGCCTGACCTACTAAGGGCCAGGTGTTGACATTTGTTGCGACCCTGAGATTGAGGAGGAGCCCGTCCCAGCTGAGGAGATGCCGCTAGCACCTTAGTATAGCTAGGTGGGTTTTACTGGGTTGTTTCCAGTTGGTATTTTTGGATGACTGTATTTATTATTTTGCTGCTGTGAGATGTTATAGACTCTTAGACTTGGACTGTATATTTGGATTTGTACTTGCTCTCTTTGGTTCTTTATTTCTTTTATTGATATCTTATTGTACTTTTACTCTTCCCATAGTTATTGTGATTGAGTTTATATATATTGTGATATTGCCCTCCTTTTGGAGAGGTTATCTTGACATGTTATTGTGAGATATAGATTGTTGTGGCCTAGAACGGACCTAGATAGCGTTCTACCGTCGATTCTACGACGTAGGCTGGACGTACCCATGACTCATGCCCAATTTTTCGGGTGCGGGTCGTGACAGAATTACTATAGATTATCTATTTTAATTTATAAGCAATGTCTACTTATTATATTATCCTTATTTACTATATTAAATATAGCCTAATTTGATTAATTGATGATCTTATACCTCTAAAAGTAATCTTCTCCACTCAAAGAGAACCACAAAAATATTTTGAGCATTAAAGAAGAAATTCTTCTTTCATCTGTACATTACAGGTTAGATAGGGTATTTATGTAATTTGTTTTATCTTCAAATTATCTATTGTATTATTAAAATCTAATATAAAGTATTCTACTCTTCTTCTTTTTAACTTGACTGACTTTTATATATCACAATAGCTAAGAAGCATGATCATATCTCTACTCTTATAATGATGCTTCAAAATTACTCAAAAGTGAGCCATTTGTAAATACTCAACCATTTAAAACAATAATATTATGTAAGAAGAATACCCCCCACCTTAACCACATGAGCTAGAAGAGGTGTTTGTTTATAGTTATATAATATTATGTAGTTAAACAATTAGTTAAAATTTATTTCATTTTTAATTTGTAATTACGTGAAGATGTACGTATAGTTTAGACAATGAGCATTTTCAAGAATTTTTATAAATAGTAAAAATATATCCATAATAAATTATAATTAAAATATATTTAAATATGTAAACTATTTTATAATAATAATAAAAAAATTTATTTTACCAGTCTCTTATGGTCTCACAGAGAATCTATGTCTCAATCAATCAACCAAGAAGCAGCAAGTAATGAGCATATAAGATAAAGCAATAAGGTGTCCCCGACGCTCTATCAAAATGATCAAGAAACTAGCTATATAAAATAACAAACTAGTACATTATCAAGAGTACATCAACGTATGTCAGCTGCAATATGAATATATACAATCATAAAAATGAACTAATGTCCAGAATATTCGGCTAACATGTGCCGTCGGCTAAACGACCAAAAGATTACAAAACAAAAATCAGAATGGTGGAGAAAAAACCCACTCATGGCCCTCGGCGGACATCCTCCTAGTACGCGCCATTGGTCAGATATAAGACCGGATCCTCAGACTTTGCTACTAGACCTGGCCAGACAAAACGAGCAGGATCAGGCCCTGAATAGCAAGTACTATAAGGAAGCACAAGTGAATGAACCAAAACCCAAATAAAATGCATAAGATAAGACCCGTGCCACAATCATAGGCGTATATCCTATCATCGAGGAAGTATGACACCTATACATCTAAACAAGGCAAGAGGTATCGTACTACGCCGAGATAGGGTATGACCCACTAATTATGTATGGGCTAAAGGTATCTGTATCGTAGCTTCGGTTCATAGCCTATTGTAGCACAATAGTCCAATCCTACAACCAAACAAGGATAAGGGTTGGACCACCATACCACAATAGTCCATGTCCCTAGACTACTAACAGATAATATATTACACAATCAAATACATGAGTCTAATATGCCAATAGTATATGCTAATATATATATATATATATATATATATATATATATATATATATATATATATATATATATATAATATAGCTTCGGTCCATGGTCTATTATAACGCAATAGCGCAACCCTAGAACCAAACAAGGACAATGGTTGAGCCACCACGCCATAATAGTCCATGTCCCTAACTGCCAACAGATGCACAAAGTTCATTTGAATCGGCCAATCAGTCCTACTGCTTGCTATGTGGTACCTGTGTTATCCCAATAATACAATTTATAAATATATAAGGATCCTCAAATCGTGCTATATCCAAGCAGAGCTAGCTGAGCCAAGTATGTAATGATACAAGTGATATGCACGGTCCCTCGTAAGGCCACCGGGCCAAGCAAGATCAGTAACAGTTCCAAATTTCCTATAGGAAAAATGTTGGCTCGACATATAATAATAGTCAGATACTGCTCTTCACTGTACAGATGATATACAGTATCCGTGGTGGCCAACCTTCACTCGATGATGAATGTCTGGGGGTGGCCGACACATACGATCTCGGGATCCCGTTCCCTCCTAATGCTGCTACAATTATTAGTTACCTAATCAACCCTACAATTATCTGGAATCTAATGTCGTGGTCACACGACATCCTCCTAGATATCATACCTCGGAATGAGTATACTAAGTATAAATTTATATTAGTTCCTGCGGTCCCAATCTAGATTTATTCTGAGCGTAATGTAACAATCAATCAAACATCCTAACCACGCTACACTGACTAACTACAAAAATGTCCGTGCAGGAAAATCAGGAATATACTATAACAGAAATATCAAGATCAAGTAGAACCTCAGTGCATAATACAGTTAGGTAGCACCTCAGTGCAATATCAGGAACATATGGCACCTCAGTGCATAATATTAAGAGTAGCACCTAGGTGCAGTTTTAGGAAGTATCGACATGGATACAAGTAGTCAAGTCAAGACCTAGGGTTAATCAGTCAGTCAAGTGAGGTTCTTTGCTCACATCGTAGCATGTATATCATGTCAAGTATATAGTCAGGGCCTCTATTGAAAAATCTATCAAGTATACTAGTTGAACTATAATTCATCCTTGAATGCCTTAAGCAATGATCAATATCCAGGAAATGGGAACAATATAAATCCTTAAGTTCAATATCACATGCAAAACACAAATGCAATATACTGAAGTAAAAATTTAGGTGGTTGGAAACAACATAAGTTTTAAATTTCAATATTACATACAAAATCATAAAATTTAGTTAATGAATCAAGATATCCAAGAGAATAGCAAAAAAAAAAAAAAAAAGTAGGCAAAGCTTTGCATGAAAACAATTTTTGTGTGTTCTAGACAATTGACACCTTTTAGAAAAATGGGAATAAGTCTCTCATATGAACTCCAAAAAAGGTGAATCAAAAATATTTATAAAGCCAACACAAAGATCTATAGATTTTATGTTTTGAGTTTTTTGAAATTCAAACTATAACAAGGTCAAAATCGGGCATGAAGTTATCACTGAATGGAATTATGCTTTCTGGACAGTTTGATACCTTCTAGAAAAATTGGAATAACTTTCTCATCCGAACTCCAAATGAGTTGATTCAAAAAGATTCAAAAAGATAAGACAGAGATCTACAACTTTCATATTTGAGTTTTTTAAAATTCTAAGTAGATCAGGGTCAAAATTGGGCTTGAAGTTGCTATCGTATAGAATTCTGTTACAGTAAATTCTCACCGCATGGAATGCTCACCGCATAGAACGCTCGCCGCATCGAATGTTCGTCGCATAGAATGCTCGCCGCATGGAGTGCTCGTCGAATCAAATCCTCACCGCATGGAATGTTCACCACATAAAATGCTCGCCGCATAGAATTCTTATGCACACAGACAAAACCATGCGCATAGCCTGCTCGTCATTTCCAACACAACTGGTCCGAAGACCATGATAATTCTAAAAAAATATTTTGGCCATAAAACCTTCAATTTAACTCCAAATTAAGTGATTCAAAATCAAAATCACACAAAATTTAATTCTCTACAACATGGAACAACTATTTTTAATTTTTTTTTGAAAATAAATAGATTAATTTCAAGAAAAACATAGAAGCACCATTTTTAAATGTTAGATCTACTCAACCAAATACTAAAGTTGAAGAGAATACAAAGATGAATATTTTTGATGAAACATATTTAATTTACTAATAATAAAATAATTTTAAAAATTATGGGTTCTCTACTTTGAGCAAGATATACTTGCCTTAAGTGCTAGCTAAGGTAGCCTTCTACTCTCCAAAGGATCTAAGAAATGCTCTCTAGATCTAATTTCTAGGGTTAAGGTTTGAGGTTGAGGGAGAAGGGAAGAAGGAAAAAGATGAAAGAAAGAAAGAAAGTAAAAAAAAGAATGAGAAAGAGGAGAGAGAAAATAGATATTTATATACAATAGGGAAGGGGTGTAACCTTACCATGTCACGAACCCATGAACTCCCCAAGCCATTTCAACCATCCAAGAAAATACATGGGTTCAACTAGAATAAACCGGATTAGGTATCTATTCTACGTACGTGTCCTAGTACAGGTCTATGACAATTGCCAATGAGTTTCTATTGGTCCAAGGTAGTCTCTCATAATAAAATAAAATCCAAACATAAAAATACAATAAATATGACATGTAACAAAAAATATATATAACATGGTGTAAATACTTTTTTAGAAAAAAATTTTAAATACTAAAATTTTAGAAATATGAAATCTGGGATCAGACGTGACATCTCTACCCTCCTTAGAAAATTTTTTTCCTCAAAATTTTACTAAAGCTAGTTGAGTTGGCCACCAATTACTAAAAACTCCTGAAACACATGGGTAGCTCAATATCAAAGCAAAACATGGCATACAAATAGATAATGAAATAAAAAGAGTAGAACGTGGGTATGTCCAGTTGAGCTGGCCACCAATCACTAAAGCTAGTTGAGCTGGGCACGAGTACGTGGGTATGTCCAGTCTACACCACAGCATCAACGGTAAAACGCTGTCTAGGTCAACAATACTATCTACACATCTCACATAATATATAAGGTACCTGTCATGCTATCTTAACTCTAAATGGAGGCCAATATGATAATGGTAAACAATACTCAATCACAATATCAAACTAGAGGATGATAAGGCACGATATGAAATAGAAGGAAAGAAAAAGAGTCACAAATACATCACAAGTCTAAGTCTAATCTCAACACAAGACATCAAATAATAATACAATATCAAAGTCTAACTGACATATACAATCTTATGAATAAACTAACTATGCCTCATCAACTGCTGGAACTAACTCAATCGACTCTACGGGTGATAACTCAACTGGCTCACCATCCTGTGGCCCATAGTGCATAGGACACCAGTCTTCTAATGAATCATCTGAAAAATATATTCAGTCAGGATTTGAGCGAAGTACAACCCAAATAGCAGTTCCAATAATTGACAGAAACTATAAAACAATAAATACAATAAAAATAAATAATGAAGTAACTGAACTAGCATATATCATGAGAAAGATCATCACGATAAATAATGACAAGAACTTAGAACAATATGGTGAGGAACAATAATGTAATAAACTGGAATAGAGAAAATAATATATAAATGTGCCTTGAAATATAAGTAAGATAATATGATCGGCTTGGGCCTAACACTGGCTATATATAAAAAGGTGAGCTGGCGTGATCACGCGTGAGCGACATGATCTGCTAACTATCATGGGCTACACTAAATCATGGGCTATAAGGTATGATCACATATCTACTAATACTTTTCTAACCCTGACTAGTACACGGATCCAATTTATGACACATTATAACACGTATATCATACTTCACGGTCTATAATATCATGCACTATGATCACGGTCTATATAATCACTAAGATATCACGGTAATCACTAAGTAATCACGAAACATGACATGATTATCACTGAGTAACCACGATAATTGTAACGACCCGCTCTATATCAATGCGGAGAGCCAATTCAAACGGCGTAAGTGCGACGACTCGACCTAATTTTCTCAGTGTGAAGACTCGTTCGGGGCAAAGGATTCCAAACTTGTCCCTTCAGGAGTCCAGACTTAAAGGCTTTCAAAGGCTCGCTCGGAGTATCGCTCGACCGATGCGAATCATCGCTAAGGTGGTTAACTACGATGATCCTGTCTTTGCTTTGCCTGCACACTTAAAAATATGGTTGATACATGCTAGTCGCTAGACGAATCACCCCTTACATGCTAATAAAGAATACAACACACCTAGCTAAGAGAATAATCCTATCTTATATCACTTTGCATAGAATATGAAAGTAGATCGGTTGAACAAAATAGTATGCTCACTTTACAGTTCTTATAATCTCACCCTTATAGCGTTACTTTTGTTCCTTATATGTTCCTTTAAGTATATTGCTTCATATGTCTTGAAATGCTCGTTATATAGATATTGCGTCGATATAGAAGCACAGCACAAGATCATGGTTCACTTACATGTGAAAAAAGGATGACTATCAAAATAGTCGTTCCAAGCCAAATAATAAAAACATGGAAAGTCTTTGGGACCGTTCGGATGCCAAGGCAACTCCCAAAATGGGCTGCAAAAAGTAGTAAAATATCAGCATAAATGGTGCATTGAATGGAACACCAGATCATGAGATTTTTTGAACGAGTATATGCATTTTCACTGTGTCAAGTAGTTATGTTCATTCAAGGCCTTAAAATATTACATATAATAAAAAGCTTAGTGTTGATCGTCAATGGTCATGGACAACCTGTGCACTGGCTTACGGTTCCTGCGAGCGGTACGCTGGTCGTACCGGGGTTGATCCAAACTGGTCAGGAACATTCAGATATTCGTTGGCTTCGGATGGAAAGGAGTGTAGCGGGGCTCGCTATCTACATTGCATTCTATTTCCGTGCCGAGACTATAACTTGTCCATGGCGTCTCGTCAGGTCATAAAACCAATTATATATCCTTAAGTGTATTACATACGTGGAGGCAACCCGCATATGGGCTCGTATGAACTTGTGGCAAGTAACGGATGTACGGCGCACTCTGCGTGCAGATCATTAATTAAACCAAATAATATGAAGCTTTGAACACATTTGATTAGTCTGAGTATAACATGCCTATACAAGTATAATATGCCAGTATAAAAATGAGTATAAGATATCTGAGTAATCGGTACGGTCTGAGTATAACGTATTTGCACAACCTGAGTCATAAAGTAATATGAGTGTCATAATTTGTGTATATCGTGCACCTGATTTAGAAACACACTCATAGCATACATGTGTTTGTTATGCGATCCTGTGATTTCTCTCTCTCTCTCTCTATATATATATATATATATATATATATATATATATATATATAATCGTGCTCGGTTTAACTTGATTTTATACTTGAACAGGGAAGGACAAATGGTAAGTTGGTAAGTATCGCCGTATTTTTCATGTATCGCACGACACACTGCCACACGAGTTAAGCTTTGTATCTTATGCCATGAAATTGATCCTAAGGCAAGACTAGAAAGATAATTTAATAGATGGTGCACGAAACTAATATAACGTGTTGGATTTGTCGAACGGGCGAGAAGCCTCCCCACCAGTGCATTCATGTACTGATAACCCACCAGATTGCTTGCAGGGTACGGGAGAACCTCGTTCAGTGTGGAATGTCCCCTCGTGCGCGCTACGACGTAGAGTTCGCTCTGGAGCCTTGGAGTGTTGCGTCCGGAGCTGGTGCACATATACATGACATAATATTGGAACATCGCCTATGTATCATCCCAAGTTGTAAGCCGCTTAGCACGCCTTTATTGTTTGAGAGAGAGAGAGAGATTGAGCGACTTGTAATCTCGCCTAGCACCGCTTGTAACCTTATTCATTATTCAATAAAGAGCTTGTTTATGTATCGTACTTATGTTTATTCTATGCTTTCGCTATATTGACTTAGTGAACTAGTTATCAACAGCCATTTCGATATTTGCCTTGCACAGGTGCAACTCCAGGCTCGTGCAGCATCACGTCCCAATGAAAATGATCGACCTGCAGGAGAGCTGGCAAGGTGATTCATTATCACGCCCCAGTCCCAAAATATGTAGGACTGGGAGGACGTAATATGCCAGCTACGCATTCGACCAGACTCTGGTCTGACTCGAATACGTATAAGCTGAACTATAATGGTCACTAAATAATCCAGTAAATATAAATATCTATGTCTTAATCCACAATGAACAAAAATACACAAGAATGAGCTACATGTGCTACAGTCGGCCGTCCAGTAAACACACAAACTCGAATAGACTCGAAAAGAAATATGAGTCTATAAAAACTAGGCTACAACAACAGATGAATATACAATATGAATAAAGTAACCATAACTCCAGTAGAAATGATATAAGTACCTGCCACCAATGCCTGTAAGACAAGCAACTCCATCAGCGACTCCAAAGGCTTCGTAATTGTCTATGCTACAAAACTGGCAGGGGACCAGATCCTCCGAGGGACGTAACAAGGTACAAAAATATAGCATGCCATAGTATAACAGAAAGAAAAAAGTGCAACGCCGGTGTAATCTAGAACCACCTAAGTGAGACACAATTTGAAGACAATGTTCGACGCGAGGGCTGTCCAAAATAAAACCATAGCTCTGAACATAGAGACACACGGGACGTACCGTAGCTTCGAACACAGAGTCACACGAGTGATACTACTAATCCGGATATAGAAACACTACATAAAAAGGATATATACATATATATAGAGTACAGAGGAGCCCAAACATCTAGTAACTGTATTCCCCTCTCAAAGCGGTCAACGAGTGTGCGCTGAACCTGAACCTCTATCTAACAGTCTCGTCACACTGAAGTAACTATCAATAATCATGACCCTAAAGTCGTCCCAGTTTCTGGTCATGCTGACAGTATCAGGATACATGAAATCTGGCACGATGACAGTGTCTGAATGTGTCCTAGGATTATGATGTAACCAAGTATGTACATCAAGGTATTACGAACATCTATCAATCGTTATCAGACATTACCGACGAACATCTGCACCCGGTTATGACCCGGACGCGAGATAACAATTCTGATCAAAAGTGCGCATAATGCATATAATAAAATAAATAGAAATCTGGTAACTAAAATAGAGTGTGGCAAGATACACTTGCCTGGATCCGGATGTTGAAGATGGAGCTCCGATACAACGTCCAAGTCTGCGGGTCCGTAGTACCTAGAGACGATATACAAGCTCAATCAATAAACTATCATGATGCTAAAATAAGAGGTAACACACATCTAGCATAGGCTTCAATCTTTGTTACAAGCTCACATAGACACTAAGCTATAGGGTTGACCAAGGTTGACTAAAGTACGTTGCATCTACTATGATCAATCACTAGTAAAATATCATCAGACCAACTACTCAGTCCCCTACATTTATCATGGTGTTTTCAGTAGTTCGAGCCATGATCCTCCTCAGATTCCTCCTGGTATTCACAGACGTTTTCATGCACATTTACATATATCATTCTCAAATAAAATAATTATTAATTATTTAACCCTCAATTATAAAATCGTTATTCTATTATTCAAACACCCTTTCACATATACATATCTCACATATACATATATATTCCTCTATTAATTCATTATTAGTTATCAAGTCCTCAACCAATGAACAACTTAATAATAGCCCAACACCATTTCACAACAAATAACCTACTACTCAATACCCATCACAATGCATAAAATAAATAACATAAAACCCTAAATCTCATATATAGCTTTCATGACCCTAACCCTAACCCTAACTATGTTCCATTTAATAGGACACAACACTACATAAATACAAGAAGATGGGTGAGAAGTTACCTCGGTGCGACATGGGGTGGCGGCATCGACGTTGCCGATGGCCGGAGAAGGTGGAGTTGGGTTCTCGGCCGGAGTAATGCGAGGTGGTGGTGGTGAGGTAGCAGTGGTGGTGGCAGCGTGAAGGTGACGGTGGTGCGGGAGGGTGTTGGCCGAGGGAGGAAGGTTGCTGGAGGTGGTGGTGGATCGTGGTGGTGCCGGAGGTGGTGTAGGCCGGCCGGGTTGTGGAAGTGACGGTGGTAGTTCTGTTGGTGTTGGTTCGTAGAGATGACGGCAATGGTGATGATGGGATGTAGTCGAGCTGCTGCTCCGGTGGGGTGCTCAGGCGTAGGGAGTCAGCGGCTAGGTGGATGGCCGGGGAGATGTCGTGGTGGTTTTGCCGGTGGAGGCGTAGGCTGAGGGAGTGATGTGGAAGTGGTGGTGGTGTGAGGGGGAGACGGTGCAGTAGCTCGCCAGAGTGGTGAGGATGATGGCAGGGGAGGTCGAGGGAGTATTGGTCGATGGTGATGGCACACTGGATGAGGCAGATCTGGAGAAGCTTCGGTCGAGATGCTGCTGTCGCGTGAGCTCGTCGACCACGCTTGCATGTGAACACCCGATAGTAGTGAGACACGTGTGGCACGCAGCTCCCGGAGGCTTGGTGATGACAATGACGTTCGACAGAGGAAGTGTGATCGAGATTGAAGGCCTGAGTTGGCTGCTCGGAGGGGCTCTGGCGGCCCACTGAAGAAGGAGGAGAAGAAGTAGGAATTGAAGAAGAAGAAGTAGTGAAGAAGAAAGAGAAGTGAAGAGGAAAAAGAAGAAAAAGGAAAATAGAGGAATTCGACTGTGGAGATGTAGGAAAGAGGGAGGAGAGAGATGGGGGTTTCTATGTTCCTAGGGATTAGGGCCGACATTAGGAAAATATGGGTGAAGGAGTGATTATATAGGTGGGTGTATGGTGAGGATGAGTTTCAATTTTGAATGGAGGGTCCAGATTTCACATAAAAAAATGTAAATCCAAAGTGGAGAGAGGGGATTGATTTGACCGATCAAGATATGAAGGAGAGGGTTTCTTCATTGGCTTGGACCAATGGGGTGGTGACACATATTTCCATATTTACAAATAAGCCCCTTAACTTTTGGATAATTGTACATGCATAAAAAATGATGGAGATTTGGTGTGGGAAGTGGTGTTTTGTGTTATGTAGGGTGAGGGAATATTGTGTGTTTTGTATGGGCTTAATGAATGGGGTATTGGGTTAAATTGGGGTTAAGTTGGGATTAGTCAAAGTTGGTATCCCCAATTTAATTAAAATAAAATATTATGTGCTCTTAAATTAAATGGGGGCATATGGGGTCTCAATTAGGAGTGACACAAAGGTCATGAACGGTGTAGGCTTGGTGTCAATCTTGGACCCTTTAATTGGTTCGGCTAAACAGGTTGAGTTGGTATCCCAAAATTGATGGCAACGACAAAGGTACGCGACACAGGATTAAACAATGGATTTCGTGACCGGAAAGTTATTTAATTAAATTAGAGTACAAGGGATTGTGTTTGCGAGTGACAAAAAAGTCCAGCGCCTAGGTTGGCTTATCAAGTCAAGAGTGCAACAATAAGTTGGAGATTATGGGCTATTGTTGGGCTCCGAATATTGCAACAACGGTAGGGTAAACCAAGGGTTAAAATAAATAATCAGACAACTGCAACATAAATTCTAAAACTCAAACACCTAATGCTAAACCAATTTTTTTAACCAAAACCAGTCTACATATAATAATAATTGAGGGGGTTTACATTCATGCCTAGCGGGGATGACCGATTCCTGTGGGAGATCGGGATGTGACATATTGGTATCAGAGCATGGCTTTACGTCCTTGGACTTCTTATCGATTCTCTCAGTTTTGAATGCTCGTTCATGGGTTATGTTACAGACGTTCTCTCTCAATGTTTCAACGGGATATTCTATACAATGAGTCTAAATATTTTTAAAAGTTCATATGATTGACATAATTTCTTATACAAAATTGTGAAGCGAAGGTCTTTGTGCCAACCTGTGTCAGACTTTGTGGGAATAGAATCGTGTTAGAATATGCAAGTTATTTGTGAACCCGAATACCTATACGTGAACACCAAGTGGATTAGTGTGCAAGATAGAATATCATTTGGACAGTTAACTTTGCACACAGCCTTTCGGCTAAGTTGTGTTAAGTATAACACGATAAGGCCCTTGGGTGTGAGCAAGTTTGTGAACGAGATTGGAATATCATTTAGGTAAGGATAAGTCCGAATTAGAATGGCTATCGATAGAAATATTATCGGACTATCGCTAAGGAGAATTTTGGAAGTCGTGTCTGGGTTTCAATATATAGTTTGGATAGTTATTCGTATCAATAAGTTATGACTCAAGTATAGTTTGTATGAAGGACTATCGATAGAGGGGTATAATATATTAAGATTATTAAGACGAAACATAAGGATTGCACATAAATTCTAAGGAACGAGCTATAGAGATTGATGCGAACACGATTGAGAATTTACTTGAGTGACTCAATTCATGAGTAGTGTATGCGATAACTCAGGAACGAATTAGTTATTTGATAATTTATAGAATATGGCTCGAACCCTGAGTAGTGTATTGATTGTCTTAGAAATAGCGAATCAAGGATTTTGGATTAGCAAACGGATCTAGCAGCAAGCGACATAATTGTGCGATGCCTTAATATAAATATTGCCTAACAAGTAAGCGAATTCGAAGGAATTGTACTAGATTTCATTCAAACGAGTTAGAATATGTTGAACAAGTGATAAGGCTTATATCGAATAGGGATTCAAGGTAATGTAAATCAATACCTTAGTCGAGAAAACTTTATAAATCGTATGAGCGATTTCGAATTGAATCAAATGAACCAAAATTTGAGTTTGAAATGGAATAATCCAGGATACGATCAGAATATAACACGATGGAAGATAGTGTGCATCAAAAATGTGGATTGAGTAGGATATCGCTCGATAGAATTTTATCTTGAGTATGAATGTTATAGTTTTAAATTTGGAAGACTAATACAATATCGATAAGTGGAAGATAGCATGGATTGATGCAAGTTAGAAAATTTTGGTTTAATAATTGAGGTAGAAGATAACGGATTTAATCTTGACTTGGACGAACGATCAAAAATCTAGTTTAAAAGGTAACACTCGACATCAGGCCTAAATGAGAATAATTATCCCGTAGGAGCGCTGGCGTGGTAATTTTACGTCCGGCGGAAATGATCGAACTCGCGGAAACATGTTCGAAGATTATACAAATAAACTTGATGAATGAAACGTAACAAGTAGATAGACTTTGGCTTGAGTATTTGAAGTTGGTTATTTGAGAAATGTTAGAAGTAAGACTACAGATTGATCAAACGGTAACATTAAAATTTGATGATTTTGCTAGACGAATTATGATTATGGCCTGAACGGACATGACTTGAAGGATATATATATCTTGGATGGAGTAAGGTGTAAACGATAAGGTATTTGTTTGTTCAATGATAACCATAATATTTGACATTCTTGTCTTGTATGAGTGCAACTCTATGCTCGTACATACGTCATGCCCGATTAGGACGGTTATCCTGTGGAGCGTTGGCATGGTAATTTTACGTCCAACGGGGATGATTGAACTTGCGGAAGATCGGAGTATGGTAATTAAAGGATCGTCTTGACTTGTGGTTCGATACGATAAGATGAGTTTTAGGATATAAATGAATCAAAGTATTTTGAGGAGGAGTTAGTCTAGAACGTGAAGTGAGATATACTTGATGGCTTCACAAATGGATACGTAGATTATGTTGGATGGCTTAGAGTTTATGATATATATCAAAAATTTAGAATGGGATCGTGACTTGGTAGTCTAGACTTAGATAGGAACGGATAGGTGAATTCTATCAAACTTAATGGAGGAGATAGACTATTCAAATAAATAGGTTTGACCTGCGACGTGGATATATCGTATATTTGATTGAACGAACGTGTCTCAGGAATGGTTTTACTAAACGAACCCGGGTCCTGTACAAATGAACCTGTTAATGTGGATGGAATAATCTGTGCTCGATGTTTAGAAATCTGAGTAAAACAAGCTTGGGTAGAATGTTACATACGAAAGAATAATTGTTTGACCTTAGGAATTGGGGCGAGTATCGTACAATAAGTTTGCACGATGAGAACCATAAACTTGCAATATACCTATGACCTTGTGAGCTGACCTAGTTGTTAGGAAGACGATCCTATGCCAAGTGAAAGAATTATGTGACCGAATTTAGAGTATTGCTTGAATAAGACATAGAACTAGGGCAGCAAGTCTTAGAGTTAGGCTTGGGTCGATAAATATACACTATGTTTAACATGAACGAAATAGATAATAAGACTTGGATGCTAGTCGGACTTGGATGCTAGTCGGTTGATCAGATAGATCGTGCTTAACAGTAGTGCAATACTTGGTTTGAGTAAGATTGAAAATGACTTGGATTTTGATTGACCCCATTGGAAGTATCATTGTGATTCGTAAGATGAGAACCCTTGAGATTTTTGTGAGTAGCTTGTCCGAATTCACTATCGCTAAGTTTGGTTGAATGAATATATTTGAGGGATGCCTTGAATGTATGCACGATCCAAGACTTAGTGATATATTAAACTTGAGTACAAATACTTTACTATTGCTAAGTTGGTTGACATGCATATGTGAGAGGGACACCTTGAATATGTGTACGATCCAGACTCGCGATATGCTGATCTCGAATACAAGTGCAAGTGAATATGTTAGATTCGCATGGACGAGTATAATGAATTGAATAAGTTTGCCTCAGTCCTAGATCATCATTTGAGATAGATTATAATATACTCCGCGTTAAATGATATATGTTTCGTGCTAAGGCACAGTAGAGACTGAGTCAGAACTTGGATTGAATGATAGAGTCATTCAATGAGACAGACCCAGCACACACGTGACACAAAATGAGAAACAATTAGGAAGTTATGTTTGAATGGATCTAGCAACACTGATTGTTATATTTGTGATAGATTCAATAGTATGTAATAGAACAATTTGTGCTCAGAAAGTCTCGAGGACGAGACTTATTTTGAGTGGTGTATAATGTAATGACCCGCTCTGCATCAATGCGGAGAGCCGATTCAAATGGCGCAAGTATGATAACCTGACCCATTTTGCTCAGCAAGAAGACTCGTTCGGGGCAAAGAATTCTAGACTTGGCCCTTCAGGAGTTCAGAGTTAGACTTTCAAAGGCTTGCTCGGAGTATCGCTCGACCGAGGTAAATCATCACTAAGGTGGTGGCTATGATGAACCTATATTTGCTTAGCCTGTATACTTAAAAATATGGTTGATACATGCTAGTCGCTAGACGAATCACCCATAGCGTGCTAATAAAGAATACAACATACCTAGCTAAGAGAATAATCCCATCTTATATCTTTTTGCATAGAACATGGAAGTAGATCGGTTGAACGTAATAGTATGCTCGCTTTACATTTCTTATAACCTCACCCTCGTAGCGTTACTTTTGTTCCTTATATGTTCCTTCAAGTATATTGCTTATATTGCTTCATATGTCTTAAAATGCTCGTTACATAGATATTGCCTCGATATAGAAGCATAACACAAGATCATGGTTCACTTACCTGTGGAAAAAGAATGACTATCAAAATACTCGTTCCAAGCCAAATAATAGAAACATGAAAAGTCTTCAGGACCGTTGGGTTGCCAAGGCAACTCCCAAAATAGGAGCTGTAAAAGGCAATAAAATATCAGCATAAACAGTGCATTGAATGGAACATACCAAATCATGAGATTTTTTGAACGAGTATATGCATTCACACTGTATCAAGTAGTTATGTTCATTCAAGGCCTTAAAATATTGTATATAATAAAAAGCTTAGTGTTGATCTTCAATGGTCATGGACAACCTGTGCACAGGCTTATGGTTCCTGCGGACGGTACACTGGTCGCACCGGGGATAATCCGAACCGGTCAGGAATATTTAGATAGTCGTTGGCTTTGGACGGAAAGGTGTGTAGCGGGGCTCGCTACCTGCATTGCATCCCATTCTCGTGCCGAGACTATAAATTTTCCATAGCGGCTCGTTAGGTCATAAGACCAATTATGTATCCTTAAATATATTGCATACGTGGCAATAACCTGCATATGGGCTAGTATAAACTTGTGGCAAGTAACGGATATACGGGGCACTCTACGTGCAGATCGTTAATTGAACCAAGTAATCTGAAGCTTTGAACATATTTGATTAGTCTGAGTATAACATGCCTATACAAGTATAACATGTTTGTGTAAAAATGAGTATAAGATATATGAGTAATCATTACGGCCTGAGTATAACACATTTGCACAACCTGAGTCACAAAGTAATATGAGTATCATAATTTGTGTATATCGTGCACCTGATTTAGAAATACGCTCGTAGCATACATGTGTTCGTTATGCGATCCTAGGGTTTCTCTCTCTCTTTATATATATATATATATATATATATATATATATATATATATAATCATGCTCAGTTTAACTTGGTTTTATACTTGGACAGGGAAGGACAAATGGTAAGTTGGTAAGTATCGCCATATTTCCCGTGTATCGCACAACGCACTGCCACACGAGTTAGGTTTATTATCTTATGCCAAGAAATTAATCCTAAGGTAAGACTAGAAAGATAACTTAATAGATGGTACATGGAACTAATATAACATGTTGGATTTATCGAGCGAGCGAGAAGCCTCCCCACCAGTGCATTCATGTACTGATAACCCACCAGATTGCTTGCAGGGTGTGGGAGAACCTCGTTCGGTGTGGCATGTCCCCTCGTGCGCGCTAAGGCGTAGAGTTCACTCTGGAGCTTGGAGTGTTGCGTTTGGAGCTGGAGCACATATACAAGACATAATATTGGAACATCCCCTATGTATCATCCCAAGTTGTAAGCCGCTTAGCACGCTTTTATTGTTTGAGAGAGAGAGAGAGAGAGAGAGAGAGAGAGAGAGAGCTTGAGAGACTTATAATCTTGGTCTAGCGTCGCTTGTAACCTTATATATTATTCAATAAAGAGCTTATTTATGTATCATACTTATATTTATTCTATGCTTCCGTTATATTGACTTGGTGAACTAGTTATCAACGGCCATTTCGGTATTTGCCTTGCTCGACCGCAACTCCAGGCTCGTGCGATATCACGTCCCGATAGAAATGATCAACCTGTGGAGCGCTGGCTCGGTGATTCGTCCCTAAACATCCTTCCCTCTCCCCCTACTTATCTGCTGCAGGTACTCCTAGCAGAAATATGCACACATATGTGCATGCCTGCACACACGAACACCTCCCTTACTGAACACTACAACTATCCCATATTACTGCAGGTCATAGTGCTATGCTTATCTACACAATTTTAGATCAACTGCTATAGTTGCCTACACATGATACCCACATTCACCACACAATATCTACAACTAAAAATAGTGCCTACCAATGATGTTACTGCTATTGAAATATCTTGTTTCTACTGCTGCAGCTAGCTGCTGCTGCACCTAGTTGCTGCTGCACCTAGCTGCTGTTGAAACCCGACCTGTACCAACCACTGCACACTGGTGCAACTCTACCTTGCTGCTCACCGCAGACCCCAACTACTCAAGCCTAACGTCACAACACAATATATACACACAACATATATCGACACTGATAAACACACCGTGCAATACCTCGACCAAGACACAGCAGCTACTATCCCGTTATCAACACCATCCTCCAACAGCAACACTACCCACAACAATAACTTATAAGTTATAATTATAAATACATATATGAATATCTATATACAACACATATAACACTTGAGTGCACATACAACTATATTCATTTTCTCAAATATCTAGTGTGCACAAATAATGATACTTATGACACGCATCCAAATAAAACACCAAACTCCCTATTCTCCATATTAAGCTTATATGTCTCTCAATTACATCTAATAATAACTATTATAATTAGTTATAATAGAAATTGAAGATAATTCATACAAAATACCCAAAATAATCCCATATCATACTATATCACAAGATACTATGATACGTTCTACTCGTGTCTAATTATGAATACGTATCTAGTCTCATAATCCCGATCTAAGTCTAATTAGATCTAATTGGTCTCATGACACAATTGATGTATCAATATGATAATTCTCCCTAATTGGACATAAATTACCATGTAACTTTCACAATACAAGTCTTATGAACCTAGTTCTTGGTCATATGGGTAGCCCTAAACCAAGGGATGATTTCTAATGGTTAAATGCATGAATTATAGTCTAAATTAAGGGATAAATTCAGAAATTATCTATTGGAAGATGGATTTTCAATAAAATTCTCAATGGATAGACACAATTAGAACATAATTCTCTTGCCATTTTTTCTTCCTTCAAGTGCTCCTTACAATCCAAGCTCCAATACTTTTTAGATGATAAAATTGAGAGGGAATGGTTGTGAATTGGATTGAATTTGTAGAGAGATGAGTCAATTTGGGAAAGAACACAATTGGGAATATAATTAAAATAAACTAATAAAGATGAGAGAGATGAGAATGCCTCATATGGCCGGTCCCCCTTTCTTCTTCTCCAAGCAACAACAAATATCCAAGGTGCCCCACTCTAGCTAATTATGAAGAATAATTAAGGGCTATATTGGAAAGGCTCTAAACTAATGCAAATTAAACTAATCTTCTTAATTAACTAAGAAAGAGAGTCTAATGGGCTTGGTCTTATATTGAGCTCAAAATATCATGACTAACTAATAGGTCCACTAGTATCAAGTCCAAATAAATATAGGCTAGCCAACTAACAAATAATTAAATAGCACAAGCATAATTTTAATAAATAATAGAATTTAAATAGATATTAATTACTAAATAATAATTATACTAAATGACCAAAATATCCTTATCTAAAAATATGGTAGTGACAAGTCTACCCTTCTTAGAAAAAATTTGTCCTCAAAATTTAAGGAAGAACTTAGCACTACAACAAACAAACACAACAAACAAGAAAGAATGATACCTCATGGATCAAAGAGATAAGGGTATCACTCACGTATCTCGGCTTTTCTCTCTCTGGTAGACTCTCCCGGAGAGTGATTCTCTATGCGACGCGTACCAAGAAAATCGTCTGGTTCCGCAACACCTTTTTCCTGTGATCCAGAATCTCTACTGGCTACTCTGGGTAGCTGAGAGTCGGATCCACATCGATCTCTGAGTGATCCAATACATGATTATGATCTTCCATGTACCGTCTCAGCTGTGACACATGAAACTTATTATGCACTTTCTCTAATATAGATAGCAAGTCTAGTCTGTAGGCCACTACATCGACCCTCGCAAGAACACTGAAGGGTCTGATGTATCGTGGACTAAGCTTTTCGCCTCCACCAAAGCAAATAGTGCCCCGTGTCATAGAAATCTGTAAGAACATCAGATTGCTAACCTAGAACAAATTACAGCATTAACACTCAACCTAAAATAAAGCAATCATAAGCAAGCAAACAAAATATATACCTAAAACTCCAAAGGTCACCGGTGGTTATCGGTCCAATATCGCTGTCTGTCCTGCGACACTAGAAGTCTATCCCTGATGAGCTTCATCTTCTCAGCTTATCCACAATCATTTCTAGTCCTAACAAGACTCTCTTACTAACATCATCCCAAGATAGAGAAGTACGACATCTCCGTCCATATAAAGTCTCGAATGGTGATATCTCAATACTGGCCTTGTAACTGTTGTTGTAAGCATACTCTTCTAGGTAAAGATGATCCTCCCAAGAGCCTTTAAAATCCAAAACATAAGTACGAAGCATATCCTTGAGATTCTGAACAGTCCTCTCTGACTGTCCGTCTATCTAGGGGTGATATGCGGTACTGAACTTGTGCTAGGTGCCCAAGCTAGCCTACAAACGTCTCAAAAAATGGGATATGAAGTGACTATCCTGATCCGAGACTATGCTCATAGAAACTTCGTACAATCTGATAATCTGTTGCACATACATCTCCGCTAGCTTCTCCGTAGATGTACCCACTTTGAATGACAAAAAGTGGGCTGATTTGATCAACCTGTCTACGATGATCCAAATCACGGCTTTACCTTCGGGAGAACATGAAAGCCCTAAAATAAAATCCATAGTAACATGCTCTAATTTCCACTCTGGAATGGGTAAATGATGAAGTAGCCCACCTGGCCTCTGCCTCTCTGCCTTTACTTGCTGGCACACTAAACATCTAGACACAAAGTGCGCTACCTCCCACTTTATGCCATACCACTATACATGCTCCCTCAGATCTCTATATATCTTGTTGGCACCTGGATGTATAGAGTACGACAATCGATGCGCCTCCTGAAGAACCTTCTCGCGCAATATCCTACTTGGCACATATAACCTGATATAATGCTGTAGTGATCCATCCTCAACAATAGTGAAGCCTTTGGATAATCCCATCAGAACCTGTGCTCTAATGCTCCTCGTAGAGTCATCATCATACTGCATAGATCAAATTATGTCCATCAACTCTGACTGTATCTGCAGTCCCTATATCTGTATCTCGACACCTAGTACCAGCACCTCAATACCCAATATCTCAAGATCGGCCAATAAATAACTGTCTGTAGTCAAGCACATAGCCACTGGATACCTTCTCAAGACATCAGAGACTATGTTGGCCTTCCCTGGAATGTACTACAATGATATATAAAAGTCCTTCATCAACTCTAACCACCGCCACTGTCTTATGTTTAGCTCTTTTTGGGTAAACACGTACTTCAAGCTCTTATGGTCTGTAAAGATCTCCATACGCTCTCCGTACAGATAGTGTTTCCACAGCTTTAGAGAAAAAATAACCCCTGCCAACTCCAAATCGTGGGTAGGGTAATTTTTCTCATGAGGACGTAATTACCTGGAAGCATAGGCAATCACCTTTCCATTCTACTACAAGACACAACCCAAACCCTTTCTTGAAGCATCACTATAGATAGTGAATCCTCCTACTCTTGATGGCAACATCAAAATTGGAGCTGTCGTCAACCTCTTCTTTAGCTCTTTAAAAGAGGACTGACTCTCCTCAAGTCCAAACAAACTCCACATCTTTCTTGGTCAGCCTAGTCATCGGCTTTACAATTCTGGAGAAGTCCTATACAAAGATCCTATAATAACCTACTAGCCTAAGAAAACTTCTGATCTCTTCTACTAAACTCGGAGTAGCCCACAAATCTACTACTAAAATCTTCTTTGGGTCACTGAGATCCCATATCCTGTGATCACATGCCCAAGGAATTCAACCTTGTCAAGAAAGAACTCATACTTTGAAAGCTTCTCCTTTCTGAGAGTCTCTAGAACTATCCTCAGATGCTCCTCATGCTCCTCCGGGGCCTTCGAATATATCAGAATATCATTAATAAATACTACAACAAACTTATCCAGATACTGCTGGAACACCTTGATCATCAGATTTATGAATACCGTTGGGGTATTGGTCAACCCAAACGATATTACCATAAACTTAAACTGGCGATACTGAGTCTGAAAAGCTGACTTTGAAATATCTTCTTTCTTCACTTTCACCTGGTGGTAACCTGACCTCAAGTCTATCTTCGAAAATACCTTTGCTCCACTCAACTGATCAAAGAGATCATCAATCCTCGACAGCAGATATTTATTTTTGATAGTGAGGTTGTTTAGAGCCCTGTAGTCGATGCATATCCGTACCGACCCATCCTTCTTCGATACAAATAATACCGGAGCACCCCATGGTGATAAACTAGATCGAATAAAGCCTTTGTCCTATAACTCATCCGCCTGCTTCTTCAACTCTACCAGTTCACTATTGTTAACTCTATAGACGTGCTGAGATATCGGTTCTGCACATGTCACTAAATCTATAGAGAACTCCACATCTCGGTCTGGAGGCAAACCCGACAACTCCTCTAAAAAAAATCTATGAACTATGCTATCAACGGATGTGACAACTCATCTTCCACCATGGATCCACATATGGCATCCTCCCTCTGCTCCACTGCTCCTCTGGCAATCTCAAACTCTAGCTCTCCTGACGTTCGAAACAAAACTCTACCTCCACGATAATCTATACTAGCATGGTACCTACTCAACCAATCCATCCTGAGTACAATATTGTAGCTCGAAAGTAGCATTACGAGTAAGCACGCGCTCAACTTTTGGCCTCCCAGTATAACTCTACGATCCTTACAAACATCACTAACTAGGATAATGCCTCCCCCAGTCATGATCTTGCAATTCCTAGCCAAAGGTTCAGACTCTAATCGATGCTTAAGAACAAAAGATACAGATACAAAAGAATAGGAAGCACCAGAATAAAATAAAGTATAAGCTGTAATAGAATCAAGGAGAACTGAACTTGATATCAAATCTCCGACCGACTCCTCCTCCTCAACTGCCATGGTGAAAGCTCGCCCTCACGGTACACCTCTCTACTGCTGCTGGTGCTGGACAAAATACTGCTATTGAGTCTGTAAAGGAGGTCCCCTCTGCTGTCCCGCAGGTAGTCTCGCTGGTACTCTCTGTGTTAGTGCTGCTCCCTGGCCTTCTCGAACCGGAGCTACTAGACACTATCTCAATTGGTGGCCTGGCTATCCGTAATAGTGGTACACTCCAAGCCTCTTCCTATAGACCTTCCGTATATGCCCAATCTTCCTATAATGAATACATTTTGGGGCCTGCTGTGCTGGTCTCGGGGTCTGGTATGCCTGCTATATCGGTGATCGGAATAGTGCATGAAACTGATGTCTCTGCTGCTAGAAGGTCCTCTGCTGCTAGAAGTGGGGTCGTTTGGCTGGACCCGTACTACTGCCAGCTCCTCCTAACGTGTCTCGTATCCTCTTAGATTTGAGTTCCAAGTCATCCTATGCTCTCTGTGCGTCCATCAGGATATCTTTAAATGTTGCTGTGCGGTATCCTCTAGTAAGAGATTTGATCTCCCTGATCAGATCCTTCAGAAACTTTTGGGCCTTCCTTAGAGGATTCTGTCCCTCTACAAATTTGCCTAGTCTACAGAAATCTGCTGCGTACTCATCCACTGTCATATTTTCCTGGACGAGATCTAGGAACTGGCTCTCTAGAGCACTCATAGCCACATATGGAAAGAACTTCTTCTTTAAAAGCTCTTTAAAAGCTTTCCAAGTCAGTCCTGGCAGTACGATCCTTGGGTCCGTGCGAAACCATGTCAGTGCAATATCGAACATCTGGCTGTCTGCTGCCTCCACCTGTAAGCCCTCCGGGATCTGTGCTAGCCTCAGTACTTTATCAACATCCTCGATCTAATCATCTACGTACAATATCCCCTTGATGCCCTTGAAGTCCTTGGGCTCCATCCTCTTGAAGTTAATGATGGTACTTGGCCTCGGCTTGTATGGTGCGGGATGAAGTGGTCTGGTTTGTAGATGAACAAGTACTACCCTCTCTACAGTATCTAGTTCTAGCTGGTGAGCACTCTCGATGCCCTGACGTAGAGTGTCCATCTATCTCTATTGTGCCGCCATCATCTCCTGGAATATAGTGAACATCTGTGTCCCATCTGCTGGCATGGGTGGTGGTGGAAGATCCTTTATGACTGATGGAACAGTCCTCAGAACTGGTGGTAGAACACCCCCGAAAGCTGCTACTAAAATGGCCACCTGGACTGGTGAAGCAATCCTCTGTACGGAAGAAGACAGAATAGTCACTACTGGCTTTCTCTGACGTAACGAAGTAACAAACCTCGCCGAAATAACTCCAGAATGCTGCGATCGAGTCTTAAGAGGCATCCTGAAGATAGATTCAATAAAGAAATTAATATTGCGCAAGATACGATAACATCAATGAATAATAGTAATATTCCAAAGAAATTAATTATTCTTAATGATAAAGATAGCAATGTCAATAGATTAAATTTTTTTTAGTGATTGAGTATCCTCTCATCCCATATCCTTAGTCCTATATCCTATAGCAGGCTTGAAGTAATACTCTAAGTCTGAGTACTACTACCTTGACATTACACTAGTTGCAAAGCCAGACCTGCATATGCCACCACAAAAAATATATCACGACCCGTACCCTGTGTAAGGGCACGAGTACGTGGGTACGTCCAGCCTACATCGTTGCATCGACAGTAGATCGCTGTCTAGGTCAACAATACTATCTACACATCTCATATTATATATATAAGGTACCTGTCATGCTATCTCAACTCCAAATGGAGGACAATATGATAATATGATAATGGTAAATAATACTCAATCACAATATCAATATGGTGAGGAACAATAATGTAATAAACTGGAATATAAGAAACAATATATAAATGTATCTTGAAATATTAGTAAGATAATGTGATCGGCTTGGGCCTAACACGGGCTATTTATAAAAAGGTGAGCTAGCGTGATCACGCGTGAGTAACATGATCTGCTAACTATCACGGGCTGTACTAAATCATGGGCTATTAGGTATGATCATATATCCACTTATACTTCTCCAACCCTCGACTAGTACACGGATCCAAATTATGACACGTTATAACACGTATATCACACTACATGATCTATAATATCATGAACTATGATCACGGTCTATATAATCACTAAGATATCATGGTAATCACTGAGTAATCATAAAATACGATACGATAATAATTGTGAAACCACAACAATAACATCTCATGACCAAGATCCACGTATACCAATCCGTAAAACCATCGTGTCAAGAATCAAATATATCAATACTAAATACATAAAACATATAGGCTATCAAATAAGAAAACTATCAGAGAATGTACTCATATGTGGTCCTGAGCAAATGGTATATCTCGTTATCCGAGCTGGTGTCACACATACCTAAATATGAATGGCATATCAAATTGGTGTAATAAAGTGATAATGAACTAAAATACATTAAACATGCTCTTCTAGGCCATTTCTAGCTAAACTAGGTACATGCTAAGTTAAATAGTCTATATAGGCCACTAACTAGCTAACACTAGTTTATACTAGCTATACTAGGTCATTACCTATATTTCTAAGTCAAAAATTTAAGGGTGTTAACTATATTAGCTAATAAGGTAATACTAGCTAATAATTTATATCAGATACTTTATACCTTACCTTAAACTTACCCTTTCCTTATGGTCTAACACTATACTTGATACCAACCCAACTAACACCTTACCTTGTATCAATCCATAATAACTTAACCAACAACATTACCTTAACTCAACTCATAATTTGGTATCACAAGATACTGATACTTACTTACCTAGATACTCATACTAATATCTAATACTTCTCTTAACCCCTCACTATACTAAGATACTAGATATCACAATACTAACTAACATCCCATAGTTTATATACCTGCTATTTTCCTATAACATATCTACATTCTACAATACTTACACTCAAGGTAAAAAATAACCTCACTTACCCTTAGCACACATGTGCACACTGCTAAACATCCTCCCCCCTCCCCCTACTTATCTGCTGCAGGTACTGCTAGTAGAAATATGAACACATATGTGCATGCCTGTACACACGAACACCTCCCCTACTGAACACTACAACTATCCTATATCACTGCACTGCTTATCCACACAATTTTAGACCAATTATTGTAGTTGCCTGCACATGATACCCATATTCCCCATACAATATCTTTAACTAAAAATAATGCCTAGCAATACTGTTACTGCTATTGAAATATCTTGCTGCTGTTGCTGCACCTAGCTACTCCTACACCTAGCTACTGCTAAAATATCCTGATGCTGCTGCTGCACCTAGTTGTTGCTGAAACCCTACCTGCACCAACCACTCCATACTAGTGCAACTCTACCTTGTTGTTCACTGTAGACCCCAACTCCTCAAGCCTAACATCACAACATATACACACAGCTCATACATACACTGATAAACACACCGTGCAATGCCTCGACAAAGAAACAGCAGCTACTATCCTATTATCAATGCCATCCTCTAACAGCAACACTACCCATAATAATAACTTATAAGTTATAAGTATACATAAATATATGAATATCTATATACAACACATATAACACTTGAGAGCACATACTACTATAGTCATTTCCTCAAATATCTAGTGTGCACAAATAATGATACTTATGACATGCATCTAAATAAAATACCAAACTCCCTATTCTCCATATTAAGCATATATGTCTCTCAATTACATCTAATAATAACTATTATAACTAATTACTATAGGAACTGAAGATAATTCATACAAACACCCAAAATGAATCCCCTATCATACCGAATCGCAAGATACTCTGATACGCTCTACTTGTGTCCAATTATGGACATGTATCTAGTACCACATTCCTGATCTAAGTCAAATTAGATCTAATTGGTCTCATGACACACAATTGATATGTCAATCTCGTAATTCTTCCTAATTGGATACAAATTACCATGTAACTTTCACAATATAAGTCATATGAACCTAGTTCTTGGTCCTATGGGTAGCCCTAAACCAAAGAATAATTCCTAATGGTTAAATGTATGAATTGGAGTCTAAATTAAGGGATGAATTCAAAAATTACCTATTGGAAGATGAATTCCAATAAAATGCTCAATAGGCACAATTAGGACATAATTAGGACACAATTCCCTTGCCAATTTTTCTTCCTTCAAGTGCTCCTTGTAATCCAAGCTCCAATGCTTCTTAGATGATAAAATTGAGAGTAAATTGTTGTGAATTAGGTTAAATTTATGGAGGAATGTCAATTTGGGAAGAACACAATTGGGGATCTAATTGAAATAAACTAATAAAGAGAAGAGAGAATGGGAATGCCTTATATGGCCCCCTTCATTCTTCTCCGAACAACAACAAATGTCTAAGGTGTCCCACTCTAGCTAATTATAAAGAATAATTAAGAAGGGATATATTGGAAATGCTCTAAACTAATGCAAATTAAACTAATCTCCTTAATTAACTAAGAAAGAGGGTCTAATGGGCTTGGTCTCATATTGGGCTCAAAATATCATGACTAACTAATGGGTCCACTAGTGTCAAGTCCAAATAAACATAGACTAGCCCACTAAAAAATAATTAAATAGCACAAGCATAATTTAAATAAATAGCATAATATAAATAGATATTAATTACTAAATAATAATTATACTAAATGACTAAAATATCCTCATCAAGAAATATGGTAGTGACAACCAAAGAGAATAGTGGAGGAGAGAAGGAAAGCTATCCTAAGGAGGGTCCTTCCGAGGAAAAGAAGCGTGAAAAGGCCCAACCCGAGCAGATAGTTTCAGGCTTTATATGTGGAAAAAATTACTATGCTCAGGATTGCCAGAATAGGAGCAAGCATGTCAATATAGTCCGAAATGATATGGTGGCGGACGAGTAGTACTATGAAGTGGGAGCACACATGGGAGAGTTGGGATTACTCAACACCGTTAAGGCCAAGTCAGTTATGTCGAAGACTCCAAGCAGGGGATTCATGTATGTTGACATAAGGATCAATGGCATGAGCACACAGGCATTGTTTGATACGGGCGCCATTCATAACTTTATCTCAGATGTGGAGGTGTGTCGCTTGGGTCTAGCGTTGGAAAAAGATTCAAGCAAGATGAAGGCGGACAAATCAGCGACTAGCCCCATGCATGGGGTAGCCAAGGGAGTTCACATAGAGTTGGGATATTGGTCAGGGTATTGCTAATTTTATTGCTACATTATTGGACGACTTTAAGATAATACTTGGCATAGATTTCCTAATTGCGGCCAAGGCGGTTCCGATGCCACTCTTGTAATTCGTTAGCTTTATGGAGAAAGGCTCTTCGTGGATGGTAAGTGTTGCACGAGGTAAGTCATTAAAGGGGAAAGTTGTCTCTTCCATTCAGCTCAAGGAGGGTATCAAAAGGGAGATGGCCTACTTTGTGGTGCATGAGATAAAGGAGGACTTCGAGGAGGAAGATCTTCCAAGCGAGACCAACGATGTTGCAAAAGACAATCCTGAGAAGTCACTTCTGCATAGGGAGGTGGATCTTACTACCAAGCTGGGCCAGGGTCTGGAGAAGCACGACAAAGATAAGTGTACGGAAGCAGAGTGGCTCATGCAAGGAGTCGATCGAGAATCATGGTGGACATTCGGGTCGACAGAGTCACAACAGGACTCGCATGTGTGAAGGTAAGGAGGACTATGTGTGCCTACGAGATAAGATGGATCGACGACTAGATAGCCTGTTCGAGCCTTTTTCTGTGCCATAGAGAGTACAAACCATAGAAAAAGGTGATACGATTAACTGGTTTACTTTCGATCTTGAGGAGAAGATGGACAAGCTTGGGAATGACCACATAAGAAATAATAAGAAGGAACAACACGTGGCGACCGTGACTATCGAGGTGAAAGCCTTTCTGAGACTTGGTGCACCCGTCGACGAGGGCGTCAACGAAATAGGTGGGGGAGAATGTAACGCATAAAATTTTATGGCCCACCAAGATTATTTGCATAACCTTCCTTTGCCGGGGGTTTTGCAAAAAGCTTCCAGAATCCTCCAGTCCATAATGGAATAATCTCCACAGCTTTACGTTCTAGAGGCTTCTTTTTTAATTATTCGACATTAATAATAATGTATGAAATATTCCTAGGACTCAAGTTGTGTAATGGGCAGGCTCGGCCCGGCCCGAGGATCGGGTTGACCGTGTTTGACCAGGTTCGGGTCGGTCCGGGCCTAACCCGGTGGAGAGAGCGGGACGGGCTGGCCCGGTCGGTATGGCAGCCGACCCAGCCCGGACAGGTGACCCGGTCTGCGGTGGACCGGGCCAAACCGGTCTTGGTCCGGGCCGGTTCTCGGTCAAGCTGGCTCTGCCTATTTTTTTTAATTTTTAATTTGTTTACGTTTATTTATATATACTTTATATAAAATCTATATGATATAACTTATATGTTAATAAATTCAAGTTAAAATTTAAAGGTTTTTGGTTACTAAGTTAATTTTGTATAATTTGAAATTTATACGTTATTTGTTAGAAAGTTTTTTTGTATAATTTATATAAACATTAAGTAAGAAAAATATATTTGATTTCTATATATCAATATTTATATAACTTTATAAAATAAAATATAAATATTTAGAAGTTGAATTTTTTTTGATTTTTTTTGAATAACTTATAAAAAAATGTATAAATCTTTTATTTTGAATTTAAATATAAATTTATAACTTGAAATTTAAAGAAGTTATTATATAGACATAAATAAGTTAAATGTAAATAACTAAGAACATTAAGTAAGAAAAAGCTGAATTTATTTTATTAATGACAATAAAATTATAAATGTATTATAATATTAAGTAACAAAAATAATAGAAACTTTTAAATGATATTTTATTTGCATAAAGCTTGTAAAAAATGTACAAGTCTTGTAAAATTTTTTGTCATCCGTCGTCTGTCTTTCTTTGATGTTTATTGCTCAGTTCCTCCTTCAGTAGCGTCATCCATAATAAGAGATTGAAAGTCCAGCTTTAAGATATCGATACTTTCATCTCTTGAGTCTTGAGTTCATTTTTTATCACAGGTCCAATTATGAACGCAGATACCAGCTTTCCAAATATCTGACAGCAACCGACTTTCCTTCTTGCTTAGCATCCTTGAACCTACACTAAAACAAGATTTTGATGCTACCGTAGACACCGGGACCATTAGAATGTCACGTGCTATAGAAGAAAGTACATGATAAGTAATTGTGTGTCTCTTCCTGCATTCTAAAATTGAATAATAAGATGAAGAATCATCTTCGTTTTCTTCATAAGAATTTAGATATATGGACAATTCTTGAGTGGGTTGGAAAGAATTTTTTGTTTCTTCCTTTGCAGTAGACTTTTAGCATATGATAATTTAGACATAAAACTAGATCTACTATTTTGAACGGTTGTACCGGGTCGGGTGGATACAACTCTTTCTTCATATAAAGAAGTTAAACTATCTATAACATCCTTGATTTCTTCTTTCAAGCTACCTACGTCAACTCTCATTTTTTTAAAATTCGTCTAATAAAATAAATACACCATCTAATTTAATCTTGGGATCAAAAATTGAAGCCAAACAATACAGAAGAGGTATATTATCCCAATATTTTTTAAATTTGGCTTCCATTTTGGAAACCACATAATCAAAACTAGAGATATTTCTATATCTAGAAAATAAGTGAGACATGTTAAGAATTTCTGTTAAAGCTAAATGAGAAGTTGGATAATAAACTCCAGATAGAATACATGTAGCATTGTAAAATAATTCTAAAAGTTCAAAAATAGAAGTAGCAATTAACCAATCATTCTCAGTTACTTGATAATCAAAACTAGGATTTGTATTAAAATAATGTGTAATAACATCTTTAAACTTTATAGGAGATTTTAATATTAAATAAGTAGAATTCTACCTATGTGATGCATCCTTAACAAATTGCCTAAAAGTAATACCATATTGTGTACATAAAATTTTAAAAGATTGTTGTCTACTTGTAGAAGTGTTCAACCTTTGTAAACATAATCTAACATTTTTTAAATTTAGTTAAAAGAATTCAAGATATTCTTGTACAATCAAATTAATAATATGACAAGCACATCTAACATAAAAAAGTCTACCTTCTAATATAGGCGTAAGTTGTGTTTTTAAAATATTAATAGAAGAAGTGTTATTACTAGCATAATAAAAAAAAATTAAAAATATTTTATTGTGAATATCATATTCACGCATAAATTGCATTATAGCACCACCGATTATAGCGTTGGTATGTAAAAATTCTAAAGGCCTTAGACAAATGATACATTTTTGTAAGATCCAAGATTGATGCACCATGTGTTTGTCAATAGGTCTAGTGGACCAATTTGACATGTGTTTTATTGTGTGAGACTAGTGTCGTATAAACAATTGGATATGAGTAGTCCGTATCATGATAATTTAGTGATACAGGATAATTTAGGGATTTTTCCTTTGACACATGGGTTTGTACATGTCATATTGTGACACGGACACGAAGATGAGTAGCTAATACTTTATATTGCTTATAAATATGCTTCTAGGCTTGCTTACATCATTAGAGGTGTATTTGGTATTATATTGGGGCCATATCGCGAGCGTATCATAGAATGAGTGTGAGACGGGTGCGACGCACTCCATGTGTTTGATAAAATATTTAATACACTTATTAGTGGTGTTTATATCTATTTAGATTGATATTTGTAGAGAGTATCACAGATTTGTGGTGCACCATAGTATGATGCCCACTAGGTGTTTGATGGTGGTATCATATAGTTGGTTTTGTATCATAGGTTTGGTATGTGTGGTGTACCATTGTTCTTGTATGGATTATAGGGGGATAGGTGAGTGATGTGTCTTAGTGATTAGTGTTGTAAACCCCCTGATTTTTCAGGATTTTTAAAATGGATTTTTCATAATTTTCTGTAATTTTTATAGAATTTTTTTCTAAATAAAACTAAGGTATTTTGAATTTAAATGATGTTATTAATATTAAAATATTATAGAAATAATATTTTCTGGTGTAAAATAAAAAAATTAGATATAGGATAATTTTTCGAGAATTTATTGGACCCCGGAAGCATTTTTTAAGCCCTAAAAAAACTAATTAATTAATAAACCAAATAAACTGGGTTGAACCGGGCTCAAACCGGGTTGAACCGACCTGAACCCGGTCCAACCGAACCGCCCCGGTCTGAACCGCTCCTAGACCCTAACGGGTCGGATCCGGCCAATCCGACCCGACCCGACCCGGCCCGCCACCGAAACCCTCTCTCTTTCCTGTAACCGACCCCCGCCGCCGCGCCGCTCCGTCACCCCGCGCCACTTCGCGTCCCTTTCACTGCTCCGCCTCCTCTTTCCCGCAATTGCCCGCCGCTCCGGTTCCCCTCCCCGCACCGACCGCCTCTCCCTCTCCCTCGGTCGACTATAAAAACCCCTTCTCCGCCCCGCTTCTTCCCCGACGACCCCCGCTGCCCTAGCTCCGCCCTGCCGCCGTCTTCTTCGACGACCTCAGCCCTCCAGCCAACGCTCCGCCCAACCTTGCCGCCACCGGAACCCCTCGCCCAGCCCGTCGTCTCCACCACCAGCCACCACCCGGAGCCGACGCCTCCTGCAGCTGCCCCAGCCGCCCACGAGCGCCGCCCCACCTCCGCCTCCGCCTGCGCCGACGAGCCCGCTCCGCCTTCGCAGCACGTCGACTCTCCTCCGACGAAGCTCCGATGAAGCCACAGCACCGGAACCCTAACCCTAGGCAGGACACCGTGTCCCCTCGCGTAGTGTCGACTCACGGACACAAAAATCCTCGGTTCACGGAGCCCTGTTCAGGTATTCTTTTCTCTCTCCTCGCTGTCCCATTTTTTGTTCCGTCTATTATGATGCATAGGTTGCGTAACCCTCTCGATGCCCATGCAACCCGCTCGGTGCGTCGCGTCCTGTGGTGATCGCGAACCGCGATCCAAAAATAGGAAAATCAATACCCTATTTTCCCCCGGAACTGAGTACGCCCCGCCAAATGGGACGACTTGGTCGCGTGCGGTCTTCACCAAAGCGTGCGCGCCGTTGATACGGACGTACGGGATTTCACAGAAGTTGATTTGGATGTGCGTGCACACCGGAATCAACGCGTATCCGCCGACAACGTCCCGTATCCGCCTGTTCTGAATCTCGCTGTAACTTAGTGTACACACGTCGGATCGAAACGAAACTTACGCCATTGGACTCGTAGAAATACGCTGGTCCTGTCACCCAAGTTTGGTTCGATTTTGAGAACATTGACAAAATCGCGTATCGTGGGCCCCGCGGCTCCACTTGACGGGCGATTTTTGTGATCGGCTCATCGGAATCCTATTCTGGAAGTTCCGTTGGGTTTATATCATCGTTCCTGACTTGTTGATACTAAGTTTAACGGATTTGGAGACCTTTGGTTTTGGCACATTTTTTGGTGCAAGCAGCCCACATGTGGACCCCGCATTGACCTAAAAATATCATTTTTGACCCTGTGTCCAAATTGGACTCAAGGACAGGCATTTTTAGCTATTTGATATTTTTTGGATCTGATGGTGATGTCTATTTCAGCAACCGGAGAACTGTCTGTAAATCCTGCTGAGGTCAGAGCTACTGTTGGTATTCAAACCCCAGGCAAGTGTACCTTGCCAACTTTGCAGTGTTGTTATTTATTTCCTTGTCTTATTTATATGTTGTACATACTTAACCTAGGACCGTGTGACTTACTTAGCGTTCGATTAATAGTCGAATGCCAACCCCGTACGCGAAGTTGTGTAATGTCACCTAGAGATGGATATCGTGACATTTATATTTTCGTACTTGCCATATCAAGTACATTATACCCAGGACACCTGACACGAATCATGAGACAGAATCTTCCTGAAATATTTAAGATAATTCTGTATAGGATACAGGTTTATGACATATACATCTTTACATGCTTAGATTTTATCCTGACTTGTTGTATTAATTTTGATCTTGCGTAACATGTACATCGTGAACTGTGACATGAGATTACATTGGGTGGGGAGAGATTTATCATACAAAAGGCTGAATATATATATATATATATATATATATATATATATATATATATATATATATATATATATATAAAATACTTTAATGGATGTGCCTTAGACTCTGACACAGAGCTTTGGTACCGTACTGGCCCTTCGAGAAAATATTGCTATGGGTTTCTCCGACACCGATCCTGTAGTAGTCTCAGCCCGAGTATGACTAAAACTCTCACTTGTATATCACTTAGCTGGTTTATATTTACCCTATTATTTCATTTATTGTTGCACTGCATTTATTTTGGCTTGTATTATTTGTACCTTGCTATGTCCCCTGAGGACCTGGATATGGATTATGTCCCCAGGGTTAGCAGAGGATATCTATCCTGAGGTCTACGGAACAGGAGCATTAGCAGGAGCAGAACCAGGAACCGAGGACTAGGTGATTGCCATAGATTTCCTGAGTATATATTTCTTCTATACTCAGTCTGTGTTGCTATTTACATTCTTGTTTCATGAACAATTGTAACAGACTTGAATATCGGGTTGTTCTCCGATTTTATTTACTTGTGACTGGATGATGTTTATTTCCTTTTGTTGATATTACTATATTTATTCTGTGGATGAGATTAGTAGACCCTGATTGTTGTATTACAGCTTAAGTACGCCCCAATGGATCCATTAAATTGGGTTTGCCAATTGGTGTGTGCTGCTGGCCATTGCCACGTGTCTAGTGCCTCGATATTTTGGGACTGGGGCGTGACAAGTGTTGTGTCTAGTTTTTAGTGTGTGTTGATAAGAGAAAACATGGGAGCTAGGAGGGTTCAGTCTGGTATGAAGAGAGGGTGAACTGTAGGTTGCAGTTGGGGGTGCAAGATCTGCTGTACAGAGATTATTGTTGCAGTCGGGTCTGGGTCATCTGCAGTACAGTAAGAAGAATGGGGAGCTCAGGTTCACATCTGCAGGCATTAGGACCTGTGTTGGGTGTTTAAGACTTGTGCAGGTAGTTGGTATTGTAGTAAGAAGAAACTTGGTATTTCAGGTGGTGCAGAGCAGTGGACTGCTAGGTGCACATTAGTTAATATGTGAATTATGAGTGAGTAATGCTCGAGTGAGAGCACAGTAAGCTTAGGGGAAGGGTCTATTGGTGGTGCCATAGGTGTATTCATGTGTGTACATGTGTGCTTAGAAAGAACTTAGTGTACGGGTACTCAAGAGTATCAGTATATTTGTTGCACCAATGTGTATTATATGGGAAGTCTTAGTGTCACAGGGTACGGGTACATAATTAGAGGGTCGGGTTTGGATGCATCAAGTAGTGATGCATTAACCGTATGTGGTGGTTTCCTGCTGATTAAGGGAGTGCATGATGGCAGCAATTTTGGCTTGCTGTAGGGAGCAACAAGTGAAGTCTGAGACTAGGATTACATGTTAGCAGCACCATGTTAGATAGTTTAGTTGTTGTTAGTATTATTTATTTTATTAGTTAGTTGTTTAGGTATTAGTATATGTTGTTAACTGTTAGTGTATTTTAGTAAATAGTAAGATAAAAGTTCGTAAGTTAAGTTATGACATGTTAGTTAGCTAGTAGTACATATATTATATAAGTATCAGTTATGATTATGAGTTATATATATATATATATTAGTATATATTAGTATATTTTAGTGGGTATTAGTTAGATATACATTAGTTAGTTTTGTATGTGAGCTTGATAGTAGTTCAAGTATTACCTCGAGATACACCAAGGTAATAAGGGTATGGGGTATCATAGGGTCTTGGTATTGAATACCAAGAGGGTAGTTAGGTAGTGATACCAAGTTGGCTCAAAGCCAAGGTATTCCTATAGAGTGAGTATTGACTATAAGGTAATTAATATGTAAGATATTTTATATATTGTGTATCTTGTGATACTATATAGTGTTGATACTTTAGTATCCTAATATAGCTAGTATAGCCTAGATACATAGCGTATGGATCCGACATCCTACAGATAGACTCATACAACCTAGAAATAGTTAGTTTGACTAAGTTTGACTAGTTTGACCTAGAGTTGACCTAGTTTGACTGTTTGGACTTAGACTTAGCATAATGACCTAGATTGGACTAGTTTAACTTGTATTCATTCCAAAACCTTGTATTGATATAATATTCCATATTTATGTCTCCGAGGTACCGTTTTGGACATCTTCGATAGTGTTTACCGGATTCCAGGCGAGTACATTCTCTGACAGTCTCTCGTTTATGATATCCTCTATGTTTCTTGTATTTAGTGTAGATAATCTTGATTTCCTGATACTTGGTTACACAAATTGGTATTCCTGGATCCTGTCATGAGATGTTATTCCTGGTAGTTCCTGGCATATTTTTTGTGTAAGCCTCGTTGTTCTTGTACATGTATGAATACTGATTCATGAGAATATTAGCTCACTTTTCTTGGAATCCCGTGTCATAGCGTGCCATAGTTGGATCCATTATATCAGTTGGGGGCATGGAGTATTTAGTATAGATATGTGATTATACCTCGCAGTTCTTATTTTTCTTGTATAGTGTTACTCATACACCACACGTATGATTAACTAGGCCCGTGGTTCTTGAGCAGTACCCAAGCCGATCATATGTTGTCACTAGTACTCACTCACATAGATAGTTGTATCTCTTTATTTTTATATATGATATTCGTACCTCTTGTATGTATTTCCCGTATTTCCTTATTTTTGTATATTTCTTCCATGCCAATTCATCTTGTATATGCTCTTTATTTACTGTTACATAGTTTTTATCATTTATTGGAACTGCTATTAGAGGTTTACTTTGCTCCTTTTCTGACTGAATATATTTTCTCAGATGACACGGAGGAGTGATATCCCACTCACTACGGGCCTCAGGCATAGTTAGTTTAGAGCTAGAGACTGTGGCTCAAGAGGAACTTATCCCGGTTGAGACATATGATAATTTACCAGTAGCTTAATAGATAGGCTTATTTTGGACTGAATTTGTCTCCAGCTTTGGCAGTTAGTACTCTATTACTTTTGGGACTCATGGGATATTATCTTCTCTCTTGTGAGTTGTATTTTTGACTCTTTAGTTCTTTATATCATATTCGTGTAATGTTCTATCTTATAGTTCCATGATTGAGTATTCATATTTCATTGGTGGCATTATATGTCTTAATGATCATTAGTGTTAGATAGTATAGTTTACCCAAACAACGTTCTACAGTCGATGCTGTGGCGTAGGCTGGACGTTGTTCACTATTTGTCCCTACACCAGGTGCGGGTCATGACACATTTTTAGTGGTGGTCCATGCAGGTCTTCGAGGTCACAATTAGTGCGATTCGTAGTGGTGCTCTAATTTGAGTGCTATTACGAGCCTGTTTTAAGATATATGATATAGGCTATAGGCTGGGAATACTCAATCACAAGTAGAAAAAACTCTATTATTTATTTCCACTATTCTTCCTTGATATTTGATAATTGAGCTTTACTTATTTGAATACATTCTATCTTGTGCCATATTGATTCTTTTCTTTCGCTTTGCCTCAGGATGCCGCCTAAGACTCGATCACAGCACAAAGAAGCAGCTTCTGAGGGATCTGCGACTTCTCGAGAGCCTACACTAGTCACTTCTCCGGTAATTGGCATATCAGCTGCATTCGGAGGTCTACCTCCAGTACAGAGGGCTGTTCCAGCTGTGACTTAGGGACTTCCACCTCTACCTTCCGTACCGGTAGATGCGACACAGGTGTTCGCATTGTTTCACAAGATGATGGAGGCTTAGAGGGCCCAGTCAGAGGCTCACCAAATGCAAACCGACGTGTTGTAGCAGGGTATTAAGAGTGCTCATCAGCTTTCCCTTGTTGCAGTAGAGAGGGGAGCTCCGGTCCAGCAGCAGGTTGCTCCGCAGGGTGCCTATCTTCGGTCGGGTAATATCCAGGACTTCAAGAAGCTGGAACCTCAATTTTTTAAGGGGATCGTGGGCATCATCTACGCTGATTTTTAGCTCAAGGATATTGAGCATCTCATGAGGGTGTCCCATCTGAAGGTTGAGAAAGTGGGACTTCAGCTGTTCGACATCGCCCACACTTGGTTCAGGAATGAGCCACTTTTTGCTGATATATGATAGTCTTGGAAGGTATTTTAGGGCCTCTTCAAGAGGAAGTTCTTTGCTCGGACGGACAGATTAGACTTGGGAAGGCAGTTTGAGGGCCTTACTCTAGGAAACATGTCCGTGGAGGAGTATGCCATAGAGTTTGGGAGGTTGAGCCAATTTGTGGAGTACTTGGTAAGGGAGCCAGAGGTTTGTGCTATCCACTTCCGTGAGGGTCAGAACTGGGAAGTGAAGATCCTTATTCCGTCTTTCTATGAGACGTATTCTGAGATACTTGCGGAGGTACGCAAGGTTAAGCTGGAGTTGAGCTTGAAGCCCAAGAGCGACCATGATTCTTTTGTGGGGACCAGTAGCAGCGCAGTGCCTCCTAAGTGTCTCCATCTCCAGTCTAGGCCTTTTTAGCAACCACAGTAGTACCAGGCTCCAGCTAGGGCGCCAGTTCACCAGGCACCACACTACCAGAATAAGACAAATTAGCGAAGTCAGAAAATATCGCCAAATGGCCTAAAAATGTCGCTAAAATTTTTTAGCAACGTAATTAGCGACGTTTCAATGAAGTCGTGTTTAAGCTAGTCACTGACAGGAAAAACCTTGCAAAACGTCGCTATAGCGACTATTTGCGTCGCTAATATTAACGACGTCTAGCGACGTAACGTTGCTAAAATAGCGATATATTTTGTGTCTCTATACGTCGCTAAATTTTTTTATTTAACGACGTTTTGTAACATATTTAGCGACGTTATATTGACTTGGCAAATACTGCCATATCAGCAATTTAGCGACATTCAGAGACATATTTAGCAATATTTAGCGACATACTTAATGACGTATTTAGCAACGTATTTAGCGACAATCAGCAACGTATTTAGCGACGTATATAAACGTCGCTAAACGTCGCTAAAGTTTCAGTAAAAAATAAAAAAGAATATAGAATGGTTTCCAAACCAATCTTCCTACAGTTTATGAATTCATAATTTATATAAATAGACCTAAAGCAACCCTCCGTTGAATTTTTTGGGTTCGTCGACCCCTTCGGTTGAACACTCAACACCGGTAAATTAACATACTTTTAATATAAATAATATAGTAAAATTTAAAGAAAACAAAATATTGGGATTACAAACCGAGTCTGGAGAAAATATCATCGTAAAGAATACAATAAATATCCACACAACTGAGTGCAAGAAATAAAGTCTGAAAGCCTCAAAAATAAAGAATATTTATAAATGACCAAATATCATAGGTCAAAATACAAACAACTAGTAAACTATTCTAACTAGGACTACTGCGGATCTGTAGAAGGATAACCACCGATGCGCATAAGGGATAAGAACAAATCTTACTTCTCCCGTAAAATTGACACCGATGTCGATGAAGAAGGCAGTGACGTCAGTGGAGTCTGTGTCGATGAAGGCGCACCAGAAGGACGTATCTGCTCCAACGCTGCTAGTCGATGGTTGTATGAATCTATGGTAGATAACTGCCTCGTACAGCTATGAACCATTGAATCATGTATCACCGTCAGCCTCTCTCCCATGGACAGCTGTGATACCTGCAGCTCCGTCATACTGCACTCTGTCGACACTCTAAGATCAGCTATCATATCCCTGAGCTCCATGATGTTGCTCTCGAGCGTATCAAATCGTGCGATGAGCGTCGCATCATCCGTCTGCGGCTGGGACAGGGGTTGCTCCTCCATCCTTTGCAGCAACTCGTCACGGAGAGACACAATCTGACAGTCAACGGTCTCCTGGACTCTGGCTAATGCCTGCAAGGGCTGTGGGGAATGTGCACTTGCAGTGGAGGTCCTAGAGGACTGTATCGTAACAAGGGCGCCATAGGATCCCGTACCGTAGTACGTACCCCTCTGAGACCACCAGCAGCAGTCACCCACAGCTCGTCCGTCGATGGAGCTGAGAGGACTGCGAGAAAGTACAAGCCTCTCTCGTTGTAGGTGCACTAGCAGTCATCCGCTCACGCAGCTTAAGATACTCGACCTAGAAAAAGTTTGGATACTTGATAATTGCTAATGTGTCTAAGGTACTTATTAATAACTAAATGAATATTTATTTGCATATTTCCTAAGTTATATTAAAATTAACATAAAGTAAAGTAATACTTACATAGGTCTGCAAGGCCCTCTCATCAATGAGATTCCCGCCCTTTCGATGGGTGGTCAGGAAGACGGTCACCATGTTGGCATCCTCACCCCTCTGTACCTGTTAAAAATATATTATTTAGTACTAAAATTAAATATTTTATCCTACTACCATTTTATCGTACTTGCATTAAAATAATATATCTGAAATAAAAAATATATCAAATGACAAAAATATTCTGTCATCGGAATCGAGCCACCACACCACTTTGCTACCTTCTGCCTAGCCACATTGGCCTTTTCAGACCTTTCCTTGTACCTAAGATTATCTAATCTAGCCCTCATCGCAGTCTACTGCTCAGGCGTGATCTAACCTTGGATCGGTTTTCCTTCACAATTACGAGCCTTCTGGTCATCCAGAGCATCACAGATCAGCTTGACGACAACGGCAGGAAATATCTGCTCGATCAACTCGGCCCGGTGCGGTGGATCGAAATACGTTTGCTACAAGAAGTAATTTAGTAAGTTATATAATATGCATAAATTAGATGATTGATATAATATACTTTTACCTTGAAGTGCGCAAACCAGAACGTCTTTCTCTCATCCGGAGCATCAGAATAGTTGATCCAAGGGACACCATAGTTGTACCTCAGAAAGTGGCACATGCGTCTCTGTACCGATGAGGGACGATATCTATACAGAGATAATTTTTTATATCAAAAAAGTAAATATATGATGAATAAAGAAATACACGATATATATGATGCTAAACCAACTAATTGACTTACTTTGTACCGTTGGCCCAAATCGCCGTCCGAAGGTGCGTATGGAGGATCTCGCTGATGTTGGGACGACGTTGGCTCAACCTCCGCCATATGATCATCTGTCTCCATGGTTCCGTCAGCTGGAGGAACGCTGGACAAAGGAGTAGTCTCAGGCCTAGAACTACTCATCCCAGGAGTGCTGCCACGTAACGTCGTCGTAGTCGGTGATGTGACTGGTCGATATACTGGAGTATTTGGCATCGAGGATCCAAAACCAATAGTAGACAGTACCGGAGGAGCACTCCGTCTACCTCGGGACCTGCCGAATGCTCCGTGTCAACCTGTCATACCTGGTAACAACATATGATGATAAAATAAATAAACAAATATATAGTATATTCTACAGTCAAAATATTATGCATATCTCACAGCATTAATAGAATTGCACAGTAAATAACTAGTAGTGTCACAAAGTCTAAATTGGTAGTATATTCTACAGTCAAAATATAATACTTGTCACAAGTCCAAATGAATTTATTTTATTTTTAATCATCTTCAGAAAATTCATCTTGTTTGTCTACCTCGTCCTCCTCTTCCTCCTCATCTTCACTTTCATCTACTTCGTCTTCCTCTTCGTCTTCCTCTTCGGATAATTCTACCTCTTCTACATTATTAGTCGTGTAATGAGTAACTTTCGTTGAGTCCACATCTATAATATTTGTTACCAGAGGTAGCTCATCCTTCTAATAAGCTATTTAGTCAATGTTAAAGGTATTTCTAGCTTTAGTCTTGCATACCGTCCACCAATCCTATCTCGTTGTCCCTTGTCTAGGATAAGTTATGAAGTACACGAGATGATCCTGACTTGATAGGACAAATAATTCGTAGCCTTGATATCTACGCTTGTAGTTTATATCCACAAGATCATGCTTGTCAATTTTTTCAACCTTGATTTTGAATCGAATCGAACCATTCATACTTGAGTAGCACGATCTTAGCAGGTTTTGTACCATAATTATATGTCAACTCCATAATCTCTCATAAGATGCCAAAGAAATTATTGTCGGGATCGACGTCTTTGTAGTTTAAAGATTTGATACACAAACAACTATTTTTTGTGGAATCAAGATCTAGAAAGCTGTCTCTAATCGGAGCATTTGTTGACTTAAATCTAAACCCATTCACACAGTAACTTGGCTATATTTTGATGGTAGTAATTGGTCCATTGGCTAGAGTTCTAATAGATTCAGTCTCGGGTGTTATTAGACGATTGACCTAAATACCAAAGTAGCGATAGTAAGTTATTTATTGTGCAAGTGCATATAGAAAAAAGTAATTACCGAGCTCCTTACATACGCGCTCAACCAAGAAAAAAATGATGTATCATTTCTTGTTATACTTCTTCATCTTTTATGTAGGGTCTAACCAACCTCAGCTCATCATTATATGTACTGAAAAATAATAAAGCAACCGCTGATTAGTACCATAATATTATCTTATACTATTATATTGAGATAACGTAAACATGGACGTATTAATTACTTACCCCTCTAGCTTTTCCACTTTATCCTCATTGCAATTGAGTAATATATACAACTGTGCAGCCCCTAGCTCGTTGTTATTCAAATATCTCTTCTTTATTTTCCCCGAAGGCTTTTCGGACGCATTGAATACTTTCAGGATTGCATCAATAGATTCCTGATATCCGTCGTTGTTTCTCGGAGCTCTCATTCTATTAGTAGCAACATGAGGTTTGAAATACGTCGAGCAAAAGTTTATAATCTCCTCGAGAATATAAGCTTCACAAATAGAGCCGTCAACCCGTGCCTTATTTTTTACCTCTCTTTTTAGGTGATTCAGATGCCGCTCGAACGGGTACATCCACCGATAACCTACAGGACCACCAACACGTGCCTCATAGGAAAGATAAATTGTCAAATGCTCCATGGAGTCAAAGAATACAGGAGAAAATACCTTCTCGGGCTTGTACTGTATTACAGCGATGTCCTTCTCTTGCTTTTCTAGACGATCGACGAGAAACTTAGTAGAAATAAGATCTTTGAAGAATATGCTGAGCTCTGTCAATGGATCCTAAATGACCTGCGGTAAGAATTCCCAAAATATAATCAGAATTAACCTCTCGATTAATATATGATAATCAAGGCTCTTTATACCAGCCAGTTTGTTCTCTTTGAGGTCGACGGATCTTCTCAAGTTTGACATGTATCCGTCTGAAAATTTTAGTCACTGAATCCACCTATAAAGTCTCCCTTTATCCTCCTTCTCCAGTGAGAAAATTGACTTAGGCTGCTTTAACTTTCTATTTCCCTCCTTTATTAAATGCAATGCAGGACGTCTACATATTTCTTCTAAGTCTAACCTGGCCTTCGGATTATCTTTCGTCTACCTCTTTACTTCCATTACGGTATTAATTATGTTATCAAATATATTCTTCTCGATATGCATGACATCAAGGTTATGTCTGATCAGATTGGTGCTCCAATATGGCAAATCCCATAATATACTCCTTTTCGTCCAGTTATGGGTGCGACCAAATCCGTCACACTTGTACCCCTTAGCAGGCTCTTCGATAGCATTTGGTAAATCTTTTACCTCTTTCCATATCGTGTATCCGGACCACCTTGGCGGTGGATTGGCCTTTTCTATAACGCCCACACGAAAAGAATTCATATTCTTCCGGTACGGATAATCTTTCGGCAAAAATTATTGATGACAATCGAAGAAGCATGGTTTGCCTCCGTGTTTCAAACGGAAAGCCTTAGTGCGGTCCATGCAATACGGACATGAGAGACGACCATGAGTACTCTATCCTGATAACATTTCATAGGCCAAAAAGTCGTTGATGGTCCGCATAAGTGCTGCCCTCATCTAAAAATTTTGCTTTCTAGAAACATCGTATGTGTTGGCCCCTACTTTCCACAGCTGATTTAACTTATCTATCAAAGGCTGTAAATACACATCGATGTTCCTCTTCGAATTGTTCGAACCCAAAATAATAACAGTTAGGATCATATACAGAGTCTTTATGCACATCCAAGGCGGTAGATTGTACGGAGTGACGATCACAGGCCAACACGAATACTGGGAGCCCAAAAGTCTGGATGGGGTAAAATCATCGGAGGAGAGCCCCAATATGACATTACGCGGATCTGAAGCAAAATATGGATACTCTCGATCAAAGTTCTTCCATGCTTCTCCATCGGATGGATGATCCAATACTCCTTCGATCTTTTCCCGCCTATGCCAACTCATTTTTTTCCAGTCTCCTCCAACATAAACAACCTCTGCAATCGCGGCGTTAAAGGTAAGTAGTACATCGAATCGGTAGGCTTCCTTGCACCGACTTCCTTGTACCGACAGACTTTCCTCTACTAGTGGCCTTATAGCGATCAGTACCACAGAATTTGCATACGTCTTCATCCTTTTCATCTTTGTAGTACAACATGTACAAATTGCGATATGCATCAATTTTCTCATATCCTATCCAGAGTGATCTCACCATTCTCTTAGATTGGTAGAAGTCTTTAGGCAGCTTTGCACCCTCTGGCCAGATCTCTATAATCAAATCAATCAGTCTGTTATAGAATTATTGCGATATGTTAAAATTGGACTTGATGCACAACAATCTTGTAACCACCTCCAACGGTGAATGATCCTCACAACCAAGATATAATGGAGTCCTTGAATTCTCCAGCAACTCCATGAACTTCACAGCATCGGCATTCAGTGCCTCCTCAGCTGCATCATGATTGTTCGGATCGAAACTAGGTCCCGTCATATCAAAAACCACCAGCACGTCTTCGTAAGCAGCGTGGTCGTGGACATCCATATATGGCTCCACATAAGGCTCTGACTCTGATGCTAAAGACACAAGTTCTCCAGGCACAGTCCACTGATAGTAATTCAGCTTGAAACCCTTCTAGTACAAATGATATGTAACTTCCACTTCTGGATGATATTTCAAGTTGTGATATCTCACACACGGATACTTAAATTTGGTACCATCCATGTACCGAGTAAACGCCTTGGCAAACTGCAGGAACTATTGTACACCCTCTATGAATTACTATATGTGTCATCAGGATGATGGTTGTACATCCATGAACGATGACACATATAGTAATTCATGTCCATTTCTAGAAACTTCTGCAAAGATGAATAGACATCGTTCAAGTATATATTCATGTGAATATTTGGTAGTGTATATTATCCAAATGACACTCACTCCAGATATGCAAAAATGAATAGACATTGTTATGCCCCAGTCCCAAAATACGTAGGACTAGGAATACGTAACATGCCAGCTATGCATTCAACCAGATTCTGGTCTGACTCGAATACGTATAAGCTATAATATTAATGGTCACTATCTAAATATTCAAGTAATTATAAATAACTATGTCTCATTCCATAATGAACAGAATACACAAGAATGAGCTACATGTGCTAAAGTCGGCCGCCTAGTAACACACAAACTCGAATAGACTCGAGAAGAAATATACGTCTATAAAACTAAGCTACAATAGCAGATGAATAAATAATATAAAATAATAACCATAACTCCGGTAGAAATAATAAAAATACCTTGTACCAATGTCTGTAAAATAAATAACTCCATCAGCGACTCCAAAGGCTCCGTAATCGTCTATGCTGCAAAACTGGCAGGGAACCAGGTTCTCAGAGGGATGTAACAAGGTACAAAAATAGTATGCCATATTATAACAGAAAGAAACAAGTGCAACGTCGGTGTAATATAGCATAACCATCTAAGTGAGACACAATTTTGAAGACAATGTTCGACGCTTGGGCTGTCCAAAATAAAATCGTAGCTCCGCACACGGAGACACACGGGGCATACCGTAGCACCGAGCAAAGAGTCACACGGATGATACTACTACTCCAGATATAGGAACACTATATAAATACGATATACACATATATATAGTATGTGTAGAGGAGCCCAAACGTCTAGTAACTGTCTTCCCCTTCCAAAGCGATCAACGAGTGTTCGCTGAACCTGAGCCAATATCTAACAGTCTCGTCATACTAAAGTAACTATCAACAATCACGACCCTAAAGTTGTCCTAGTTTCTGGTCATGCTAACAGTATCAGGATACAGGAAATCTGGCACGATGACGGTGTCTAAATGTGTCCTAAGGTTATGACGTAACCAAGTGTGTACATCAAGGTGTTATGAACATCTATCAATCATTACCAGACGTTACCGACGAACGTCTGCAACCGGTTATGACCCGGACGTGAAGTAACGGTTCTGATCAAAGCGTGTACAATGCATATAATAAATAAATAGAAATCTGGTAACTGAAATACATGGTGGCAAGGTACACTTGTCTAGAAGCCAGGCGAAGATGCGAACCCGAACTCGCCAAGGAAGTAGCAGCTCAAGATGGAAACTGGAGCAGATGTCTTCGGATACTGTCAAAAATATCACCAATAGTTTCAAAATGAGTGAGATACTTAGAAAAGCATATACATACATCCAATTTGGACAGTGGCAAAAATGCAGTTTCTGGTCAACACGGGATCCACAAGTGCCGTCTTGCACCAAAAAATGTGCCAGAGACAAAGTTCTCCAAATTTATCAAATTTAGTGTCTACAAGTCCAGAATGATGATACGAACCCAACAGAACATCCAGAACTGGATTCCGATGAGTCGATCACGAAAACATCCACAAAACGATATTTCGTCAACGTCCTCAGAATTTGATGGCGTAAGTTTTGTTGCCAAACGACCGGCACACACAAAATTAGGACGAGTGTCAAAACACGTTGATATGGTACTTTCCGACGGATACGCGTTGATTTCGGTGTGCACGAATATCTAAATCAAGTTCTGCGAAAGCTCACACGTCTACGTTGACGATACGCACCTTTTGGTACAAGCGATACACGATGAGGTTGCCCAGATTGATGGGACCAACTCCGTATCAGAAAGTATCTCAGTTTTAATAAATAGTTTTTCTCGAGAATTGGAACTATAATTACTAACAATAAAATGCAAACTAAAATATTCTAACTGAATACAAAACCACAGGGTTAAGTAGGGTTCATACCCGAATAGTCGGTTCAAGGATCGGTTGTGCGAGGAGGAAGATATCACCTCATGAAACGGGGAGGTCAAACTCAGTTTTTGAACACGGGTTCGAGCCGCGGTTCCTCGCGGCCGTGGAAAGGGGTACTGCTGATGGTGGGGGGATGCTCGTGGAGGTCGGCTGCGGTGGTGCTGCTGCGGGTGATGGCGGCATCAAGGTGGCCGTACGGTGGCGGCGCTGAGGGTGATGATAGCAGCGGATGGAGATGTTGGTGATGGCCGGAGGTAGCGGTTGTTCGTGGTGCTGCAAGTGGCGAGTGTGGTGGCGGAGCTGAGGGTGATGGCAGAGGTGGTCAGGGTAGTAGCGAGTGTGGTGGCGGAGCTGAGGGTGATGGCAGAGGTGGTCGGGGTAGTGGCGATTACGGTCGAGCTGGCCAGAGGAGAAGAGACTCTGGTGCTCATGGAGGCGATCGAGACATAGGAGATGGTTCTGGTGATGGCGGGTGGCGACTGGAGCCACGACGGAGGAGGGAGGTGGCAGTTCGTGGAGTGAAGGTGAAGAAGAAGTAAAGAGGAAGAAGAAGAAGAAGAAAATAAAGAAGAAGAAGAAAAAGAAGAAGAGAAGGGGTGGTGTTCGGCTGGTAAAGTAGGGAAGAGGGAGGAGAGAGAGAGTGGGAGGGGGGTTCCTAGGGATTAGGGCCGGCCCTTGGGAAATGGGGTGAGAAAGAGTGGTTATATAGATGAGTGTGTGGTGAGGATGAAGCTTCAATTTGAATAGAGGGCCAAGATTTGTCATAAAGGAATTGCATAAACCAAAGGGGAGAGAGAGAGGGTTGATTTGACCAGTCAAAAAGGGAGAGGGGGTTTCTTCATTGGCCTTGACCAATGGGGTGGCGACACCTAGCACCATATTTACAAATAAGTCCCTTAACTTTTGGATATTTGTACATGGATGAAAAATAATGGAGATTTGGTATGGGAAGTGGTATTTGATGTTATATAGGGTGAGGGGATATTGTGTGTTTTGCATGGGCTTAATGAATGGGGTATTGGGTTAAATTGGGGTTAAGTTGGGATTAGTCAAAGTTGGTATCCCCAATTTAATTAAAATAAAATATTATGTGCTCTTAAATTAAATGGGGGCACATGGGGTCTCAATTAGGAGTGACACAAAGGTCATGAATGGTGTAGGCTTGGTGTCAGTCTTGGACCCTTAAATTGGTCCGGCTAAACGGGTTAAATTTGTGTCCCAAAATTGATGGCAACGACAAAGGTACGCGATACAGGATTAAAGAATTATTTTTGGGACTGGAAAATTGTGCAATTAAATTTGAGCACAAGGAATTGTGTTTGTGAGTGACAAAAAAATTCAGCGCCTAGGTTGTCTTGTCAAGTCAAGAGTGTAATAATTTATTAGAAATTAAAGGTTATTGTCGGGCTCCGAATATTATAGCAATGGTAGGTTGCACCTAGGATTAAATTAAAGAATTAGTCAAAGAAATCCTAATTTCTAAACCTCAAACACCTGGTGCTAAACCAAAATTTTAACCCTATCTAGTCTTCCTAAAATAATAATTTGAGGGGGTTTACATCCTTCCCAACTTAGAAGAATTTCGTCCCCAAAATTAAAAGTAAAGCACGAATGAGAGTTACGAGAATTAAAAATAAACATGTAATCGAATGCAGTACGTAAATTCGTACCTCGGTCCTCAAATAAATACGAGAAATACTGTCGAATGGAATCCTCGCCCTCCCAGGTAGACTCGCATGGCGAATGATGCTTCCATACAATCCTGACCAGTCGAATAGTCTGTCCTCTCAAAATCTTCTTACTGCGATCGAGTATCCCTACTGGCTGCTCCGCATATGATAAACTGGGCCCGACTGTAATCTCTGAATGATCGAGCACGTAGTTAGGGTCTACCATGTATCTCCTCAACTATGATACGTAAAATACGTCGTGCACTTCTTCTAATGATGGAGGCAATACAGGACGATAAGCAACTTCGCCAACTCGCTCCCATATGTCAAAAGGTCCGATGTACCTCAGACTAAGCTTGCCTCTGCCCCCAAATCTAATGGTACCCCGAGTAGGCGATATCTTTAAAAATACATGGTCATCTTCCTTGAACTCCAAAGGTCTGCAGCACGCATCTGTCCAAGGCTTCTGTCTGTCTGTCCTGTGCTACACGCAGGTAGCCCTGAATCTGCTTCACTTTCTCCACTATCTATGTTACCAACCCAGGACCAAGTATCTGACGCTCTCCCACATCACTCTAATATATCGGTGACCTACACTTTCTGTCATACAGTGCCTCATAAGGTGTCATCTGTATACTGGCTTGGTAGCTATTGTTGTAGGAGAATTCCACAAAGTGTAGATGGTCCTTCCAAGATCCTCCAAAGTCGATCATGCACGCTCTTAACATATCCTCTAGTATCTGAATTGTGCGCTGTGACTGACCATCTGTCTGTTGATGATATGCAGTGCTGAACTTGAGACGAGTGCCTAGACTCTCCTACATACTCCGCAAAAAATGTGACATAAATCTGGAATTACGATCCGATACAATGCTGACAGGCACTCCATGTAGTCGTACTATCTACCTCATATATATGTCAGCTAGAATCTTCGTGGACTGTCCTACTCTGAAGGGAAAAAAATGTACAAACTTTGTGAGTCGGTCTACGACAACCCATACTGCATCCTTTTCGCTAGGGCTCATCGGGAATCCCGTGACGAAGTCCATGGTAATGTGCTCCCACTTTTACTCGGGAATGGGAAGTGGCTGTAATAGTCCTGCGGCCCTCTGATGTTCGGCCTTGACTTGCTGACAGACTAAACATCTCACCACGAATCTCACAATCTCCCTCTTCATCCTATGCCACCAGTAGTGTTGTCTCAAATTTTGGTATATCTTCGTACCCCCGGGATGAATAGAATAAATCAAGCTATGAGCCTCGGTCATCAACTCCTGGCGTAGCTCGCCACTCGGAATGTATAGGCGATCTCCACACCTCAATGTTCCGTCTTCATGAATCCAGTGTCTCGTCTGTATGCCGACCTCTGTCCTCTCTCGCAGTAGTCAGAATCTCGCATCTGTAGGCAGGGATGACTTGGTCCTCTCAACCAAAGTAGACTGAACCTCTAGACTAGCCATATGTCCATCCCTGCCTGATAATACAACCTCTATCCCGAGCTCCTGAAGATCCTCTAACAATTGTCACGACCCGATTCCTTAGAATCGTTTGAGGCGTCCACCGAATCATGACCGCCGTGCAGGCCTGGGGTTGCGCCCGCACAAGACTTTAATGATTTGCATAGCAAGCACATATTCAGAGTACGCAGATAAATTGAAACACAGATTTGAAACATGGAAAAGTTCTCTTTATTGATAATGAACATCTATTACAAACTCCTGAACGAGTCAGCTAATATGCCGAACGACTTACAAAAAGAGATGACTCAAAATGAGATAGCAGTCCTGTATATTACATCCCTTTATAAACTTAAAATGATAAAGACCTCCAGGCTGGAGGATAGCTTTGCCACGGAGCTGCATTTGTGTATGAAGAGTTGCAGCTTCGGACTTCAAAAGGCTTCAAGGGGCACGGTGAAGATGCGCCAACAGTTGGACTGGATCGGGTAGACGACTTCGGCTCCTCGCTCGGTTCGCCTTAGTACGGAGTACCTGTTTCAACGAGGGTCAGCATATCAAAACATGCTGGTGAAGGCGAGCTAGCCGAACTATACCAATCAACACATTATTTTAATGAAGCATGCATATTTGTGGGTTTCTATCTTGCCTTAGTTCATTTACAAGTAAGCAGCATATAGAATTTACTGAAATGAACGTGCCACCGTTCGGTGGATTTTACCTGCCGTCTGAATTACCTGCACAATACTTACCATGCCTTCCCTGAAACGAAGACACAAGTTAGTATGCAACAGGTTTAAATATACATAGAGATCACTGGCGTGGTGCCACGAGGGACAGGTTATAGTCTCAAGGCAAAGTAACGTACAACGCGGGTGGCGAGCCCCGCTGCATAACATTTTGCCAGGTAACATACGACTATACATATGTTCCGTCCGGATCGGATCGGTCCCAGCGCCCCGGTGACCGTCTGCGGAACTCATAACATACCCTGTGCACAAGTTGTTCGTGATCAAACAACACTCATAGAATTTGTTCATAGCATAACGGTTTTGCATAGTCATCCGGACAGTTTATTTCATAACAAGCATAATTCCATACTTAGCACGATTTATAGAACAGTTATAAATGAAGTAGCATACAGGATGATAACCGTTCATAAGTTTAGTTGACAAGCAATATTTCCATGTCTATTCCCTTTTTATCTTGATCTCTTTTATTATTACTTGGTATCATTTGATCGGGGCGAAGGAGTGAAGCTTGGAAGCAGGGCTAGCTAATCGGGTTAGTAGCCACTCACTTGGATTGTTGGAAGGGAGAAGGAAAGAGGCGCTTCACGACTCCGCTCGTAAGCCGCCTACTGCTCGTTCACCTGCACACGAACAGCTCGATTAATACTTCTTCCTCTTTTTCCAATCTCGAAATAAAAATGCAGTTCAATGAACGAAAACAATGAAAACCATCGAAACCGTTCAAGGAAAACAAGCAAATCCCAAAACCAACTCAAAGCACGAAAGCAACAAGCGATATCGAAAACCGAGACAATAAAAGATAGCAGCGGAGAGGTCCATCCTGACTCTGCCGCTAAGTCGATCCTTGGGGCGCGGTCCACTGAATATGGGAATCGATTCCGAAGAAACAAATCCATAATGAGGACGAGTTCTTAATTCAATCTATCCCGATCGAACGATACCGTCTTGTGTTTCTTAGCCGCGCTCTCCGCACCGGAAGAACGGGGCGCTACATCCTACCCAACCAATTGGAAGTTTTGTCCCGAAACTTAGGAATAGAACCAACCGTTAGGGATTATTGGGTTGAGGCAGGAGCTTAGAGGGGAGTGGATAATCCTGAGCTACGTGGCCTGGCCTGCCACAGTTGAAGCATAGACCTTTTCTGCTGTAACATCTATCGGTAGTGCGCCCACGTCTTCTACAGAAATCACAGTATGGTCTCTGGTTCCCTTTGTGGCGACCACCGTCGTTATGTCATTTTGCAGTATTGTTTCCTCTATTGTCGCTTAGGCGTTTGTGACTGGATGTATGCACAGCGCTGGCAAAAACGTGAGGATATTGTGGTTCAAGAGATAGGGCGTGATTCATGACTTCACGTATTGTCCCGTACTGATTATTGACCACGTGCGCATGGATGGCAGGGCGCAAACTGCCTTCAAACCTTCTAGCTTGACTCGCTGCATCAGGTAAATAGGCCCTAGCGAATTTGGAGAGTCGGTTGAATTCGGCGAAATACTTTTTAACTATCATCCTGCCTTGCCTCAGTTGCACGAAGTTATTTTCTATTTGACGTTATACTGGAGGGGGTATAAACTCCTCTTCAAACGTGGCACAAAAAGTCGTCCACGAGATTGCCTCCTCTCCGTGATTAAATTGGAGAGATCGTCGATGCACGTTCCACCAATCGTGCGCGTTGAGGCAGAGCTGTAGTTGTGCGCAGGCGACGCGCTTCTCTTCGAGAACTTCTAGCAGAGCGAAGTGATCTTCAAGCTCGGCTAGCCAATCTAAAGCTACCACTGGGTCCTCAGTCCCGTTGAATGGGGTGTTGCAGACTTTCTTGAAGTATCCCAAGTTGAAGGCAGTCACATCCCTCGGCCTTGGAATTTGTGGCGTCTCTACTTCAAGCACGGGCTGTTCCACCGGAGTTGTTGCTGTTGCGGCAGAATGGTTGGCAGCCAAAGTCTGAACTATCTGTTGCAGGGTATCTACCTGCTTCTGTTGGACTGAGAATCGGGTCTCTAGATTGCTTTCGAACTTGGCTTGGCGAGCATCATCTCTTTGTCGTTGCGATTCTAACATTTGCATCACCCGCTCTAGCGGGTCGACTTGAGATATGCCACGCTGGCTCCGTGAGCTTCCCGAGGTGCCCGAACTACTTTCCTGTGTTTCGTTCGGTACTTGCGCTGCAGATTGCGCTGGTACCATTCCTTCAAAAGAAGTTAAATTACATTAGAATCATAATGTATTATGGACTTATTGCATGAACGTATCTCATTTTAGCCTAGCGAGTTCAAGAGTTCACACAGGAATTTAATCGTTAAAGGAACTTTCCCAGCACGAAGTCTAAGGAACTTTGAATCTGTGCTCTGATACCACTATGTCATGACCCGATTCCTTAGAATCGTTTGAGGCGTCCCCCGAATCATGACCGCCGTGCAGGCCTGGGGTTGCGCCCGCATAAGGCTTTAATGATTTGCATAGCAAGCACATATTCAGAGTACGCAGATAAATTGAAACACAGATTTGAAACATGGAAAAGTTCTCTTTATTGATAATGAACATCTATTACAAACTCCTGAACGAGTCAGCTAATATGCCGAACGGCTTACAAAAAGAGATGACTCAAAATGAGATAGCAGTCCTGTACATTACATCCCTTTATAAACTTAAAATGATAAAGACCTCCAGGCTGGAGGATAGCTTTGCCACGGAGCTGCATTTGTGTATGAAGAGTTGCAGCTTCGGACTTCAAAAGGCTTCAAGGGACACGGTGAAGATGCGCCAACAGCTGGACTGGATCGGGTAGACGACTTTGGCTCCTGCTCGGTTCGCCTTAGTGCGGAGAACCTGTTTCAACGAGGGTCAGTATATTGAAACATGCTGGTGAAGGCGAGCTAGCCGAACTATACCAATCAATACGTTATTTTAATGAAGCATGCATATTTGTGGGTTTCTATCTTGCCTTAGTTCATTTACAAGTAAGCAGCATATAGAATTTACTGAAATGAACGTGCCACCGTTCGGTAGATTTTACCTGCCGTCTGAATTACCTGCACAATAATTACCATGCCTTCCCTGAAACGAAGATACAAGTTAGTATGCAACAGGTTTAAATATACATAGAGATCACTGGCGTGGTGCCACGAGGGACAGGTTATAGTCTCAAGGCAAAGTGACGTGCAACGCGGGTGGTGAGCCCCGCTGCATAACATTTTGTCGGGTAAAATACGACTATACATACGTTCCGTCCAGATTGGATCGGTCCCAGCGCCCCGGTGACCATCCGCAGAACTCATAACATACCCTGTGCACAAGTTGTCCGTGATCAAACAACACTCATAGAATTTGTTCATAGCATAACGGTTTTGCATAGTCATCCTGACAGTTTATTTCATAACAAGCATAATTCCATACTTAGCATGATTCATAGAACAATTATAAATGAACTAGCATACAGGATGATAACCGTTCATAAGTTTAGTTGACAAGCAATATTTCCAAGTCTATTCCCTTTTTATCTTAATCTCTTTTATTATTACTTGGTATCATTTGATCAGGGTGAAGGAGTGAAGCTTGGAAGCAGGGCTAGCTAATCGGGTTGGTAGCCACTCACTTGGATTGTTGGACGGGAGAAGGAAAGAGGCGCTTCACGACTCCGCTCGTAAGCTGCCTACTGCTCGTTCACCTGCACACGAACAGCTCGATTAATACTTCTTTCTCTCTTTCCAATCTCGAAATAGAAATGCAGTTCAATGAACAAAAACAATAAAAACCATCGAAACCGTTAAAGGAAAATAAGCAAATCCCAAAACCAACTCAAAGCACGAAAGCAACAAGCGACATAAAAAATCGAGGCAATAAAAGATAGCAGCGGAGAGGTCCCTCCTGACTCTGCCGCTAAGTCGATCCTTGGGATGCGGTCCACTGAATATGGGAATCGATTCCGAAGAAACAAATCCATAACGAGGACGAGTTCTTAATTCAATCTATTCCGATCGAACGATACCGTCTTGTGTTTCTTAGCCGCGCTCTCCGCACCGGGAGAACGGGGCGCTACAACAATTGTCGTTGAGTCATCAAAAAATATGCCATGGGCTTCCTGCTTAAGGCATCTGCTACTACATTCGCCTTGCCAGAGTGGTACTGTAACTCGATATCATAGTCTGTCATCAACTCTAGCCATCGTCTTTGTCTCATGTTGAGCTCCTTCTGAGTGTAGACATACTTCAGACTTTTATGATCTGTGTAAATCTCAACCCGCTCTCCATAAAGGTAGTGCCACCATAGCTTTAGTGCAAATATTACTGCAGCTAGCTCTAGATCGTGCGTCGGATAGTTCTTCTCATGAACTCTCAGCTGTCTCGATGCATAGGCTATTACCTTGCCGTGCTACATTAGTACACATCCTAATCCGCTCCCAGATGCATCACTATATACTACAAATCCTTCCGATCCTGAAGGAAGTATCAAAATTGGTACTAATGTCAGACGCTTCTTTAGCTTATTAAAAATCGTATGACACTCCTCAGTTCAGATAAACTCCTCGCCTTTACGCGTCAGTCGCATCATAGGTACAACGATCCTCGAGAAATTTTCTACGAACCTCTGATAATATCCGACAAGTCCGAGAAAACTCCTAATCTCTGTAACTGATATAGGGGTAGGCCACATCTTTACTACAGCGATCTTCTCTGGGTCAATTGATAGTCCATCTCCGGTGATTATGTGTCCCAGGAATGGTACTTTATCCAAGCAGAACTCACATTTGCTGAGCTTGGCACACAGCCTCTTCTGCCTCAGCGTCTCTAACACGATCCTGAGATGTCTCTCGTGCTCCTCCTGGCTCTTGGAATATACCAAGATGTCATCGATAAATACCACCACGAACTTATTTAAGTACTGGTAGAAAACATTGTTCATCAGGCTCATAAATACTGCTGGCACGTTGGTTAAACCAAATGACATGACTAGTAACTCATAGTGCCCGTACTTTATCCGGAAAGTCGTCTTCGGAATATCCTCCCTTCGTACCTTAATCTGATGATAGCCGGATCTGAGATCGATCTTCGAGAATACACATGCGCCACTAAACTGATCAAATAAATTATCGATACGCGGCAAAGGGTACTTGTTCTTTATCGTTACAGTATTTAACGCCCTGTAATCGATACACAACCTTACCGTCCCGTCCTTCTTCGGCACAAATAAGATGGGTGCTTCCCATGGAGAAACACTAGCCCGAATAAAACCCTTATCTAAGAGATCATCTACTTGGACCTTCAACTCAACCAACTCCTTCGGTACTAGTCTGTAGACGGGGGAAGTAACTGGCTCGGCTCTGGGAGTCAACTCTATAGTGAACTCTATCTCTCTATCAGGTGACAGGCCTGGAAGATCCTCTGGAAACACATCCTTAAACTCTGATATAAAGTGAGGGTACATCGGTTCACCTTCTGCAATGTGTGTCGCTAAGGTAGGTTGGACACCATGCTCTCGGGCTCCTCGAAGAAACTTAAACTCAGGGTGATCTGGTGGTCTAAAGATAATGCAACCACGACGACAATCTAGCACCGCGTGGTATTAGCTCAACCAATCTATGCCTAGAATAATATCATAGTCTAGACTTAACCTCATAATAAATTTCTTATATCTAATTACTCTTCTTCTCAAAATTTTTTCCTAAAATAGTATTCCGCAAGTTTCTTCTTTCCATTATTTATTACTCCGAGTCACATATCACCCAAGCACATGCTAAAATTTTCTGGTATCAGGTAATCAAGATATCATCTTCTCTAGTTCCTAATATCGTTCCTGGTATCACCATCTTGGGCTACAACTACTTCCTAGCATCTAGCCATGTACTTCCATTAATCATTTTAGAGGGTTAGGATCAACAATCTTTCTAGCTTCCAAGACTTTCCAAATCAATGCTATTTCAAGTACGGGTACGGTTTTATCAGTTCTAGGAACGTACTTCTAGGTCTAATTCTCTTGCTAACATTCTATACTAGTTCTAGAATCTAAAAAGAACCTATCAACCTACCCTAATGAGGGTAACAATCTTTTTAGAGAATTTTACATAAATAATATCTTCTGTCGTCTGGACTACGATCTTCTTCTGGAGATAACCATCAGGCACAAGCATTCGTCCTTCCGAAATGAAAGAAGATAAGAACAATGATAACGATATTAATAAAAAATGAACGAATACAATTTGGAAGTCCAAGGGCGATAATCAATTACGAAGGGAGTTTTTAAAAATCGATTATGGATTGAGATCCTATTCAACATAAATCTTGAATTGCAGGCTCGTTTGGTACAGTAACGTAACCGAAACGATAAGCTCTGACCTGCATGGGCCACCACAAAAATATGTCACGCCCCAGTCCTAAAATACATAGGACTAGGAATACGTAACATGCCAGCTACGCATTCGACCAGACTCTGGTCCGACTTGAATACATATAAGCTGTAATATTAATGGTCACTATCTAAATATTCAAGTAATTCTAAATAACTATGTCTCAATCCACAATGAACAGAATACACAAGAATGAGCTACATGTGCTAAAGTATCGCCCAGTAATACACAAACTCGAATAGACTCGAGAAGAAATATGAGTCTACAAAACTAGGCTACAACAGCTGATGAATAAACAATATAAAATAATAACCATAACTTTGGTAGAAATGATAAAAATACCTAGTACCAATGCCTGTAAAATAAGCAACTCCATCAGCGACTCCAAAGACTTCGTAATCGTCTATGCTGCAAAACTGGCAGGGGACCAGGTCCTCAGAGGGACGTAACAAGGTACAAAAATAGTATTTCATAGTATAACAGAAAGAAATAAGTACAACGTTGGTGTAATCTAGCATAACCATCTAAATGAGATATAATTTTGAAGACAATATTCGATGCTTGGGCTGTCCAAAATAAAACTGTAGCTCCGGACACGGAGACACACGGGACGTACCGTAGCTCCGAGCAAAGAGTCACACGGGTGATGCTACTACTCCGGATACAGAAACACTTATAAATAGGATATATACATATATATAGTGCGTACAGAGGAGTCCAAACGTCTAGTAACTGTCTTCCCCTCCCAAAGCGGTCAATGAGTGTTCGCTGAACCTGAACCTATATCTAACAGTCTCGTCATACTGAAGTAACTATCAACAATCACGACCCCAAAGTTGTCCTAGTTTTCGGTTATGCTGATAGTATCAGGATACAGGAAATCTGGCATGATGACGGTGTCTGAATGTGTCCTAGGGTTATGACGTAACCAAGTGTGTACATCAAGGTGTTGCGAACATTTATCAATCGTTACCAGACGTTACCGACGAACGTCTGCACCCGGTTATGACCCGGACGTGAAGTAACAGTTTTGATCCAAAGCGTGCACAATGCATATAATAAATAAATAGAAATCTGATAACTGAAATACAAGGTGGCAAGGTACACTTACCTGGAAGCCAGGCGAAGATGCGAACCCGAACTCGCCAAGGAAGTAACAGCTCAAGATGGAAACTAGAGCAGATAGCTTTGAATACTGTCACAAATATCACCAGCAGTTTCAAAATGAGTGAGATACTCAGAAAAGCATATACATACATCCAATTTGGACATAGTGGCAAAAATATAATTTCTGGTCAATACGGGATCCACCAGTGGGGCCCGTCTTGCACCAAAAAATGTGCCAGAGATAAAATTCTCCAAATTCATCAAATTTCGTGTCTACAAGTCCAGAACGATAATATAAACCTAATGAAACATCCAGAACTAGATTTCGATGAGTCGATCATGAAAACGTCCGTCAGGTGGAACCGTAGGGCCCACAAAACAATGTTTCGTCAATGTTCTCAGAATCGAACCAAACTTGGGTCACAAGACCAGCATAACAGTGTGAATCCGATGGTGTAAGTTTTGTTGTAAAATGACAGACATATACGAAATTAGGATGAGTGTCAAAACACGTCGATACGGTACTTTCCGACGGATATACGTTGATTCCGGTGTGCACGCACATCCAAATAAAGTTCGGCGAAAGCCTATACGTCCATGTTAACGATACGCACCGTTTGGTGCAATCGATACGTGACGAGGTTGCCCGGATTGATGGGACCAACTCCGTCTCGGGAAGTATCTCAGTTTTAATAAATAGTTTTTCTCTCAAAATTGGAACTATAATTACTAACAATAAAATACAAACTAAAATATTCTAACTGAACACAAAACCACAGGGTTAAGTAGGGTTCATACCCGAAGAGTCGGTTCAAGGATCGGTTGCACGAGGAGGAAGATATCACCTCGTGAAACGGGGAGGTCGAACTCAGTTTCTGAACACGGGTTCGAGCAGCGGTTGAGGGGTGCTGCTGATGGTGATGGTGGAGGGATGCTCATGGAGGTCGGCTGTAGTGGTGCTGCTACGGGTGATGGCGGCAGCAAAATGGCCGTGCGGTGACTGAGCTGAGGGTGATGGCAGCAGCAGATTGAGGTGTTGGTGATGGCCGGAGGCAGTGGTTGTTCATGGTGCTGCAGGTGGCGGGTGGTGGCGAGTGTGGTAGCAGAGCTGAGGGTGATGGCAGAGGTGGTTGGGGTAGTGGCGAGTGTGGTTGCGGAGCTGAGGGTGATGGCAGAGGTGGTCTGGGTAGTGGCGAGTGTGGTGGCGTAGCTGAGGGTGATGGCAGAAGTGGTCGGGGTAGTAGCGATTGCGGTGGAGCTGGCCGGAGAAGAAGAGGTTCCGGTGCTCATGGAGGTGGTCAAGGCATATGAGGTGGTTCTGGTGATGGCGGGTGGCGACTGGAGCCACGGCGGAGGAGGGAGGTGGCAGTTCATGGAGTAAAGGTGAAGGAGAAGTGAAGAGGAAGAAGAAGAAGAAAATAAAGAAGAAGAAGAAGAAGAAGAAGAAGAAGACAAGGGGTGGTGTTCGACTGGTAAAATAGGGAAGAGGGAGGAGACAGAGAGTGGGGGGGCTTTCCTAGGTTCCTAGGGATTAGGGCCGGCCCTTGGGAAATGGGGTGAGGATGAGTGGTTATATAGATGAGTGTGTGGTGAGGATGAAGCTTCAATTTGAATGGAGGGCCAAGATTTGTCATGAAGGAATTACACAAACCAAATGGGAGAGAGAGAGAGGGTTGATTTGACCGGTCAAAAAGGGAGAGGGGGTTTCTTCATTGGCCTTGACCAATGGGGTGGCCTATCACCATATTTGCAAATAAGCCCCTTAACTTTTGGATATTTATACATGGATGAAAAATTATGGGGATTTGGTGTGGGAAGTGGTGTTTGGTGTTGTGTTGGGTGAAGGGGTATTGTGTGTTTTGCATGGGCTTAATGAATGGGGTATTGGGTTAAATTAGGGTTAAGTTGGGATTAGTCAAAGTTGGTATCCCCAATTTAATTAAAACTAAATTTCATGTGCTCTTAAATTAAATGGGGGCACATGGGATCTCAATTAGGAGTGACACAAAGGTCATGAACGGCGTAGGCTTGGTGTCAGTCATAGACCCTTAAATTGGTCCGGCTAAACGGTTGAGTTTGTGTCCCAAAATTAATGGCAACGACAAAGGTACGCGACACGGGATTAAAGAATTATTTTCGGGACTGGGAAGTTGTGCAATTAAATTATAGCACAGGAAATTATGTTTGTGAGTGACGAAAAAATCTAGCGCCTAGGTTGGCTTGTCAAGTCAAGAGTGCAATAATTTGTTAGAAATTAAAGGTTATTGTTGGGCTCCGAATATTGTAGCAATAGTAGGTTGCACCTAGGGTTAAATCAAAGAATTAGTCAACGAAATCCTAATTTCTAAACCTCAAACACCTGGTGCTAAACCAAAATTTTTAACCCTATCTAGTCTTCCTAAAATAATAATTTGAGGGAGTTTACAGACATCATTCAAGAAAATAGTTAAATTACAGTACATGTCACAAGTCTAAATGGATTTTATATTGATATTTTTAATCCTCTTCTAAAAATTTATCTTCTTCATTTAAATACAGTACATGCACTGATACTCCTAGTCCTAGCATTGATACTCAGGAATACCCAATTATGTTATACACCTACTCGTCTATACACATATAAGAATACTCAAGAATACAGTACATGCACTGATACACCTAGTCCTAGCACTGATACTTCTTCGTTCAACTCTGTATCCAGGATACTCATATTATAGTGTATCAGTGAGTGTCAATTCTGTATCCTGGATATCCATACTTGATATTTGTTTAGGCCATGACTTTCTAATTAAAAACTCAAGTCATGGATATCTAGTGTCAAATTTTTTTGGTCCATGATACATAGTTGATACTCACTGATACAATCCTGGATATCCACACTTGACATGTATGCGTGTGTCCGTATCCGATAAAATGCTTACAACCTTATACTCGATATCGTGTCCTAACCTTTCATATCCATGTGTCCTATAATTTTATCATACTTATTATGAGATGACATGATACAAACATGTGTATGTGTTCATGTCTGTATTAGGGTTGGTGTATGCATGTTAGTATGTCCACGTGTCCATATTAGTATTAGTGTTAGTGTCTGTTTGTGTGTGTTCGAGTTAGAATTAGGATAGGGTTAGTGTCTACAACACCGAGATATCCACACACACACACACTCACTGTGCTGTGCACAAGTGCGCACTGCACAATACCTCACTTGATACCCAAGACTGAATCTAATTAACTCAGATAGGGTTAGGGTTTGTGTCATATCTCGGCTTTGGATTAGGGTTTGTGTCATGTCCTGTGTCGTGTCATAACCAAATTGCCACTCTCCCACACTACCTGTAGCACTTCTCATATAATCCAATATCCCGACAATATCCTATATATATAATATCAAAGGAACCCCCCAAATCAACGACTATATAGTATAAAGGTATAATCCAATATCCTGTCGCTAATATAACATCCCGTGTGCACTGCACTTCTCATATAATCCAATATTTCGTCGCTAATTGGACAAAATTTAGTAGTGACTTGACACGCACACGCACACACACACACACACACACACACACACACACACATAATTCTATACTCACAAGCCAATTATATGATACTCAACAACATATGATACTAAATTCATAATAAAATCCTATCAAACAACTATAGCATATTTGTGGGTATTGTATTATGTGTGTCCATGTGTGTGATACACTAGTGTAACCAAATTTCCTAATTATGCAACCAAACTTTCATACTAACTAGGGTGTGTCTCCATGTATGTCCGAGTGTGTCTCCATGTATGTCCGTGTCCACGTGTGTCCATATGTGTCCGTATGTGTCTGTGTCTATATGTGTGTCCGTTTTAGTACGAATCGTATCATATAGGATTGTGTCATGTGTGTGTGTCCATGTGTTCGGGTCCATGTGTAAGGTTTAAGTTTATGTCCTATGTGTATCCTTGTGTCCTAATTGTGTCCAGTATGTGTGTGTGTGTCCTAGTTGTGTCCGGGTCTGGGTTAGGGTTTACCGAGCCGGGAGAAAGGAAGGAGGAGTGCCAGAGAAAGGGGTCGACGGAGGAGGACCACGCCGGAGGGGAGGAGCTGCGTCGGAGGGGGAGGAGCCAAGTCTGGGGTCGCCTGTGTCGGGTTTGGGGGGCTAACACGGCCGCGTCAAGATGGGGGGCGAGGGAGGCGGACGAGGGATGGGTTGCCGGAGCCGCGGAGGGTCGCCGGGGGAGGGTGGATCGGGAAATAAAAAGTTAGGGAAAAAAGAAATAAAAAGTCGAATAGACGAGGGAACCCTATATTCAGAAATTTAGTGATGTCCGCTCGAGACATCGCTAAACGTCGCTAATTAAAAAATTAGCGACTTCATAAAAAGACGTCGCTAAATGTCACTAATTAAAAAGTTTGTGATATTAGAGACGTCGCTAAAAATATTGCTAAAGATCAAAAAAAGTTATGTGGGTAATTACGTCACTAAACGTCGCTAAATCATAAAAATTAGCGATGTTAAAGAAGCTTATATCGACTATTCTTTTAAAAACTGAAGTACAATCACTAAACGTCGCTATTTGTCACCAATAACGATGTATAGCGACGTTTATTTTAGGAGTCGCCCAAGTCTTTAATATTAGCGACATTTTATTATGACGTCGCTAAAAAAGTTATTATTTTATCATATTTTGGTAGTGCCACTGCAGCAGCAGAGATACTCAAAGCACGCTTTCTGCCACTACTGCAAGATGTTCGGCCATATCTGAGAAGTTTGTAGGAGGAGGTTGGGAGTTTGTTTGTATTGTGGCATAGAGGGACATCAGATGAGAGATTGTCCTTCCAACCCTCGTCGTGCAGCTCAAGGAGCAGCTCTAGCTCATAGAGCACATGTGAGGCCACCTACAGTACAGCCGAAGGAACCGCCGCTTCTGACACAGCAGCAGTGTTATGCCCAACACCAGCATCAGAGAGGTGCACCTCATGGACGAGCGTTTGTTATGACGGTCGAGGAGGCCAAGCTCACCGGAGATATCATCGCAGGTTATGTTCTTCTTCATTCCATTCCAGCTTTAACATTATTTTATAGTGGTTCTTTCCATAGTTTTGTATCTATTTTTTTTCTCTGAAGCATCATTTGTTAGCTGAGGCTTTTCTTAGACTTGCAAAATCATGACCGGGGGAGGCATTATCCTGGTTAGTGATATTTGCAAGGATCGGAGAGTTACTCTGGGAGGCCGGGAGCTGAGTGTGTATCTACTTGTAATGCCACTTCTGAGCTACGATATTGTACTCGAGATAGATTGGTTGAGTAGGCACCATGCTAGTATAGATTACAGAGGAGGTAGAGTTTTATTTAGTCCGCCAGGAGAGCCAGAGTTTGAGTTTGCTGGAGGAGCTTCGACCAAGTAAAATACATTATTTGTAGAGCTATGGTGAAAGACAATGAGTTGCCGCATCCCTTGATAGCAGAGTTCTTGGATGTGTTTCCTGAAGAATTGCCAAGATTGTCGCCAGATCAAGCTATTGAGTTTTTTATAGACTTGGTGCCAGGTGAAGAGCCAATTTATAGCATATCTATAGAGTGAACAACAACGAGCTAGTCGAGCTGAAGAAGCAAGTGGATGAAATACATGATAAAGGGTTTATCAGATCTAGTTCTTCATCATAGAGAGCCTCGGTATTGTTTGTACCGAAGAAAAATGGATCGGTGCACATGTGCATCGATTACAGGGCATTGAATAATCTTACTATCAAGAATAAATATCTGTTGCCACGAATTAATGATCTGGTTGATCAATTGAGTGGCGCCAAGATATTTTTCAAGATAGACTTGAGATCAGGCTACCACCAGGTGAAAGTGAAGCTGGAGGACATTTCGAAGACTGCTTTTAGGACTCATTATGGCCAGTACGAGTTCATGGTGATGCCGTTCAGGTTGACTAATGCCCCGATGGTATTTATGAATTTAATGAACAAGGTGTTCCACCAGTACCTTGACAAGTTCGTGGTAGTATTCATCGATGACATTCTTATATACTCAAAGATGCCAGAAGAGCAGCATCTGCGGATTGTGTTGGATGTGCTTAAGAAGGAGAAGCTGTATGGAAAGCTATCCAAGTCTAAGTTCTTCCAAAACAAGATAGAGTTCTTAGGACATGTTGTGACTGGTGATAGAATTTTAGTGGACCCAAAGAAGATCACAGTAGTGGAGTCTTAGAAGACCCCTAGTTCAGTAGCAGATATCAGGAGTTTCTTGGTTCTGGTAGGCTACTACAGGAAGTTTGTGCAAAAAAATTTAAGGATTACTGAGCCAATGATCGGACTCACCAGGAAGGACGTATAGTTTGTTTGGATAGAGGAGTGCCATGCTGCTTTTGAGGAATTAAAGACAAGGTTGACGTCTGCTCCTATTTTGACGTTGCCATCAGGATCTGGGGGTTTCACTATCTATAGTGATGCTTCAGAAAAATGTTTGGATTGTGTTCTCCAGTAGAATAGGAAGGTGATTGTCTATGTATCTAGGCAATTACGTTCTCATGAGAAGAACTATCCTACCCATAATTTAGAGTTTGCAACGGTCATCTTTGCGTTGAAGTTGTGGAAATACTATCTGTACGGAGAGCGTGTAGAGATCCTCACAGACCACATGAGCTTGAAGTTTGTTTTTACTCAAAATGAGATGAACATGAGGCAACGTCGGTAGCTAGAACTGATGAAGAATTTTGATATATCCTTACAGTATCATCCAAGGAAGGCCAATATAGTTGACGATGCCTTTAGCAGGTATTATCTATGTTTTTGACGAAGGACTGGTATTTGTTGGAGGATCTAGAGAGCTTAGGCATTTAGGTGAAAGTTTCTGGGATTGTGACGCAGATGTGGGGTTTATAGATACATTCAGAGTTGATGGACATGATCAAGGCAACCCAGTATGAGGATGTGTCTCTAAGGAGCATCAGAGCCTAGGTGAGAGCAGGATTGGAGGATAATTTTATCATTGCTGAGGATGGTTCTTTGTGGCATGGTACTAGATTATGTATGCCTAGTGGGGAGCTGCGTGAGGAGTTATTGTAGGAAGTGCATCGCTCTCAGTATTCCTTGCATCCGGGTGCCAACAAGATATATCAGGATATGCGAGAGAGTGTGTGGTGGTATAGCATAAAGCGGGAGGTGGCACAGTTTATATCCAGATGCTTAGTGTGCCATTAGGTAAAAGTAGAAAGACAGAGGTCCGGTGGTTTGCTACAACCTTTACCCATCCCAGAGTGAAAGTGGGTGTCACGACCCGCACCCGATATAGGGGCACGAGTATGTGGGTACGTCCAGCCTACGCCGCAGCATCGGCGACAGAATATTGTCTAGGTTACGATACTATCTAATCAATCTTAGTAGAATATCCACCTCCATAAGGAGACGCAGATATAACGATATAATATGAAGTACTCAACCACAGAACTAAAGTATGATAAGATATCGAAAGAATAAATAAACACAACCACAAAGTCTAAACAATAATATAATCTAAACTTCAATAATAGCATCCAAGTCTCAATATATGCCGGAGACAAATCTGGTACCAAAATCTGCTAAAAAAAACTAGATAAAATAACTAGTAATTCCGGCTAGACTCCCGGTAATCACACCTGAGCTACAAGGTCCAAGGCTGCAGCTACTCTCCCTGTGGTCCGTAATATGTCGGACACCAGTCCTCTAAGTCGTAGTCTAAAAAATATATCCAGTCAGAATTGGAGCAAAGTACAACCCAATAGTAGTTCCAAATAATTGACAAGGACTATAAAACAATAAATAGAGGATGCTATATACTGAGAGAAAATAATAAACTGATGCAATGACAAATAATAAAGAGAACATGCAATATAAGAAATAAGGTATAGCCAGTGCATATACGAAATAAAAGAGGAAGGAACTACAATGTCATATACAAGGTAATATAATATATAAAATTTGAAATGAAGAACTGCAACTATTCTAAGCGTTTGAAATACTGGTTTCGATATGTGATCGGCTTGGGAACTTATACTATAGCTATATGGCCTGGATAATCATACATGAGGTGTATGATTAACACTAACAATGTTTTTACAATTTATAATAGAAATATGATCACATCTCTTACTTTTCCTCGCCTCTAACTAGTACAGTGGATCCAACCATGATACGTTACGATACACGATCATTGTCCAATAATAATACCATGTACAATGTCTAATATCAATGTCGTGTACGATGTCAACACGATAACTATTGTAACATCCCATGACTGAATATCCAAGCTATATACTAGTCCGTGTACCAAAGTGTCAAGAATCAGATATAACATTTTTAAGTACTTAAAATATAAAAATTATCAAATAATGGAAACTATCAGAGAATGTACTCGCCTGTGGTCCTGAGCAATGTGTGAGGATCAAGGTCCAACTGGAGTTACACTGACCTAATTATGAAATATCAATGTCAATTGGTGTTCTTGAATGATAAATAAGTCAAACTAGATAAACATGTGGTTTCTAGGTCATAACTATGTTGTCTTGGTCAAACTAGGTTAATACGTATTCTAGTCAATAGTAGGCTTATATATATATATATATATATATATAGAGAGAGAGAGAGAGAGAGGTTTATACATATACTAGTACTAATATCTAGCTTAAATCCCCATATTTAGGTAATACCTTAGTTAATACCCAATACTCTATAATACCTTACTATACCTTGACATTTACCTATTACCTGGTCATATTACCCATTACCTCAACCAACTTACCTACACATGGGTACATGGTACCAAGGTACCACAATCACATCCTATTGCTTTTAATCTACTAACTTAACTTACTTAACTAAATACCAATATCTCATATCTCATCCCGTAATACCTTAATTATATCTATTTGATATTCACACCATGGTATCATGGTATCACAACCACACCCACACTAATACCTACTTCTAATATCTTGATACACCTAGAACACCACACACTTGCTATTCTTGGTATCAAGGTATCCAACTCGTGGATACCATTTATACCCTAGTCTCGACACCTAGGACACTCAAGAGTAATATGATACTCACTCCCATCCATGAGTTGCACAGCTCACTGTGCAATTTCAGACACAAAATACTTCTTCACCAACTGCTCAGATGCTCAAGCAATTCCACCTACTGCCAGAACCACCATGTTCTCTGCTTGCTGCCAAGCATTGCTAAACACAGTCCATCCTTCCCTTTTCCTGATACATATTGCTTGTACATCCCATATCCATTCATCCATCCCCCTAAACACCCTACTACACTACTGACACCATCTATGCCTCACATCCTTCACTCATGGATATCAATACTTACCTCATGGATATCTTACCTAATCACTCATGTAATCATATCCTGGATACACAGACCCAATCCTTATTGTATTTTGATATCCACCTATATCCTAGGATACATAATCACATTTGCTTACCTAAACACCAACTTATTACTTGACACATACCAATGCTCTGTGCACATGATTACATCCTGGATATTTTATTGTTGTATACCTTTCACCAACACTACCATCTCACTAATACACACATACACACTCTAACCCAGTCTCATATCACTCACGAATACTAGGATATGCTAATAGTTTTTTTCCTTCCTCTGAGCACTCACCTACATTCCATAGCACACATTCCTACACCTGAGCATACCTAGACATGTAAATGCCTTTCTAGGGTCCATGGTAATGAGAGAGATTAGGATATGGTTGTCTGATTGTCTGACTCCCCTCCCTTCACTCCACTTTGATACACAAAACAGAAAACCTACCTCACATTATGATACTACCCATCTTAGTTATCACACACACCCAGATACCTATTGCAGTTGATACTCCAATAGCCTGCACCACTCGAGCATAAGTCTGCACACAACCTTGAATCCAACCCGAGCTCTCAATACCCCTACTACCTGAGCTCCTTCGTCACTGCTAGTGCACTGCCCAAGCACAACTACCCTCCCCTTCTTACTGCTGCACTGGACTTAACACCTCCCCACTGACCTAGACTTGCTACTGGCTCTTGACCACTCTAATTTCCCTCCCTCACTGCTCCTAACTGTCTGCACTCCAACCCCCCTAAGCCTAGCCAATACCCCAACTTAGCCTCACACCCTTAGTCATATACATAAGCAATCACTCCCTCACTCTATTAATACACTACCCAATACACCAATATCTTAATACATATGAGCACATCTTTAGAATCACACACACTAATATGCTCTGCACCAAGCATTACTTGAGTACCTAGGTACTACAGAACCTATATCTGATACAAGCACTGCCAAATCCATACGTACCTACATGTTCACCTCAGACAACTGATCCCTCTACTTGTAGCAGGCTGTAGAAATTTCCTACTATCATTGTAGAACATGCACACCCTTAAGCTCTTGTTCCCTGTAGTTCCCAGGCAACTGATGCCTGACTGTAAAAGCACCCTGGATATCTTCCCCTCATACTCCCCCACTACCTGACCTCTCTAGTGTACAATAGGCTTCACCTCACAATTCACAATTCTCCACTCCCCATACACAAGTAACCTTCTTGCAGCAACCTATTGCAACTCCATACTATGACACAACAACTAACCCAATACAGCACACCCACAGTACACATACACCCTTACACTCATCTCCCACATCATCAAACACACTACCTACATAATCACACTAACACTTACACCACTCTAGTATAGACATTATATCAAACACATGATGTACCAAAGGGTAGCACACCATGATACACTAGGATACACCATCACCAATGATATCAAACCCTATAATTCCTGAAATAATATATATATAACATAATCTATTATATATATATCTAGAATAATTATTTTACAATGTAAGAAATAAGTAATGATAAAATAGGATACCAAATACATTGAAGTACCTAATCCACACCATCGTATCCAATTATGGACACTTACACCCTCAATATTCACTAATTAGAGCCTCTAATAAAAATAGACCTACTCTCAAACACTTGGTGCACCAAATTCAGAGTTTTTTCCAAATTAGCACAAAACTCAATGTAACTTTCATAATATGTCTCCAAAGAACCTAGTTCTTCTTCCTATGGGTAGTCCTTAGCCATGGATAGATTTCTAAGGGTTTATTTCACTATTAAAAACTAAAATGACAAAAGGGATAAGAGTTTTACCTATTGGGAGAGGGATTTCCAATGTCTTCTACCCAATGGACACAAATAAAAGTTGGACACAATCCTCAAGCCATTGCTTTCCTCCTCAAGTGCTCCTCTAGCAATGCCAAGCTTCTTAGCCTCCTTGGAATGAGAATGAGAGGGATGAAATTTGGAAATAGAGAAATTAGGGTTTGCTCTCTAATTTGGGGATGAACTAAATGCAAATAAATGGAGGCTACTCATGAATGAAGAGGTTTATATAAACTTCCTCTAGGGTTAGGGTTAGGTTAAAAAATGTTTGAATTGACTCAAGTGCCCCTCTCATTCCTTCATGAATAGGATCTACTAAACCATAGGAGAAATATTCTATTCTTGAGTCTAAATAGGTTTAATAGAATTAATCTAGTCATGACTAACTATTTAATCAAATTAATGGGTCAAGTCAAGTCTACTTAAAATAGACTAATCAACTAACGAAAAATAATAGTAATAATAATAATATATATAACATACACATTATAAATAAATAAAATATACACAATATTTATAATAATAAAAATGACAAAAATACCCCTATTCTGAAAATATGGTAGCGACAGTGGGAGCACATTATTATGGATTTGTGTCCGGACTTCCACGATCTTTAGGAGAAAAAGACGCGATTTAGGTCATCGTTGACAGGTTGACCAAGTCAGCCCACTTTTTGCCTTTCAAGGTGGGTTTGGTTACGAAGAAGCTGGCAGAGATGTATGTGAGGCATGTGGGTTCCCGTCAACATAGTCTCAGATCGGGTTAGTCGTTTCACTTCTTATTTCTGGAGGAGTTTGCAGGCGAGCTTGGGCACCCAGCTCAAGTCCAGTACTGCATATCACCCCAGATGGATGGGCAGTCAGAGAGGACCATTCTGACTCTCGAGGATATATTGTGCATCTGTGTACTAGATTTTGGGGGATCTTGGGAGGACCATCTCTATTTGGTAGAGTTTGCTTACAACAACAACTACCAGGCCAGTATAGAGATATCACCATTTGAGGCTCTGTACGGTCGGAGGTGTCTCACTCCTTTATCTTGTAATAATATTAGAGAGAGCTTTGCTAGGTCCAGAGATGATGGTGGATGCAGCGGAGAAGGTTAAGCTGATTAGAGATAGATTTCGGGTGGCGCATGACAGACATCGACATTGGGTCAATAGACACCAGAGACTCTTGGTATTTTAGGTATAATTTTAGGTTTGTTTTATGTTATTTCTGGTTGTTTGTTATAGATTAAGATCTTAAGGCTGTATTTTTTTCTAGGTTGGAGGTCTGGTATTTCTGAGAATTTCTCCGACACGTGGCACGATTCTCTTCGGTGGAGACAGAAAGTTTAGTCCGTGATTCATCGAACCCTTCAATATTCTTGAGAGGGTCAGTGTAGTTGCCTACAGAATAGACTTGTCACCTATATTAGAAGGAGTGCACAACGTATTTTATGTGTCGCAGTTGAGATGGTACATGGCGGATCCTAGTCACGTATTGGATCACTCGGAGATAGTGTTAGGCCCTACTCTCAACTATCCAGAGTGGCCAATTGAGATTCTAGATCAGAGAGAGAGGATACTGAGGAACCAGGCCATTCCTTTGGTACACGTCGCATGGAGGCAACACTCTCCGGGTGAGTCTACCTGGGAGAAGGAGGATGAAATACGAGAGCGATACCCGTATCTATTTGTGCCTTGAGGTATGTTCTTTCTTGTTCTGTTTTGCTTTTCTTGGGGTAGTTTGGTCTTTGAATTTCGAGGACAAAATTATTTTAAGGGAGGTAGACTTGTCACTACCATATTTTCTAGGAAAGGATATTATGGTCATTTCATAATTTGTACATGTTATATATTTATTTGTAGTATTATTTATTATTGTTAGATGTTGTATTATAATTTGAACTTGTGTTAGTGGACCTAATTAGACAAGACTTGACTCATGGGTCAATATTTATTTTAGTTAGACTTGAGCCCAATAACTAGTCCAATTCATTAAGTTAGTGATTTGATTAATCAAACCATTAGGACTGGAACCTTTCTTTTTTAATCCTTTTCTTTATGATAACCTAATAGGGGTATTTAGGTCTTTGTACCATTGCTTGGGGAAGGGGTAAATGGTCGGGCCCCTATAGAGAGGGGAGATTCTCTCTCCTCCCTCTCATTTTATTCTAATTACTTTTCACTTGGTGTTCTTCCCCAGTTCAACCCATCCCTACACCAAATTTCCACCAAATTACTTTAAATTATTCTTATTCTTCACCATTAGTAGATCTATAACCAAGGAGGAGGCAAGGAGCACCAAGGAGGAGGAGATTGCACAAGTTGAGGGCTCTTTGTGTCCAATTGGAGACTTATATTAGATATCCATCTTCCAATAGATATAATTTATAATTTTCCTTATAATTAGACTCTAAATCTATAGTTTAATCATTAAAAACTTTTTCATGTGTTAGGGCTACCTATAGGAAGTAGAATTGACTCCTAGGTACCCCTATTGTGAATGTTATGGTGTATTTTGTGCCCAATTTGAAAGAAATTCAAGATTGGTACACCATGTATTTGTCAATAGGTCTAGTGGACCAAATTGACATGTATTTGGTTGTGTGAGACTAGTATCGTATCCATAATTGGATATGAGTAGGCAGTATCATAGCAATTTAGTGATACGAGATGATTTGGAGGATTTTTCTTCGACATGGGGGTTTACACATGTCATATTATGATACGGACACGTAGATGAGTAGCTAACACTTTATATTGCTTAAAATTATGCTTCTAAGATTTCTCACATTATTATTGGTACATTTGGTATTGTGTTGGGGCCGTATCGCAAGCGTATCATAGAATGAGTGTGATACGGGTGCGATGCTCTCCACGTGTTTGATAAAATATTTAATACTCTCTTTAGTTGTGTTTATATCTATTTTAGATTGATATTAGTAGAGAGTATCATAGGTTTGTGGTGCACCATAGTGTGATGCACACAAGGTATTTGATGGTGGTATCATATAGTTGGTTTTGTATCACAGGTTTGGTATATGTGGTGTACCATTGTTCTTGTTCATGTATGGATTATTGGGGGATATTGTGCAGTGATTATATAGAGTATATATTTTGTATAGGTGAGTGATGTGTCTTAGTGATTAGTGTTGTGTCTAGTATTGAGTGTGAGTTGATAAAAGAAAACCTGGGAGCTAAGAGGGTTGAGTTTGGTATGAAGAGAGGGTGAACTGCAGGTTGCAGTTGGGGGTGCAACAATTGTTGTACAACAAGTATTATTACAGTTGGGTCTGGATCATCTGTAGTACAGTAAAAAGAATGGGGAGCTCATGTTTATATTTACAGGCATGGTGGCCATTGAAGTTGAGCTCGGGTTGCTGCAGACATTAGGACCTGTGTTGGGTGTTTAAGACTTGTGCAGGTAGTTGCTATTATAGTAAGGAGAAACTTGGTGTTTTAGGTGGTGCAGAGCAGTGGACTGCTAGGTTCACATTAGTTAATGTGTGAATTATGAGTGAATGATGCTTGAGTGAGAGCGTACTAATCTTAGGGGAAGGGTCTGTTGGTGGTGTCATAGGTGTATTCATGTGTGTACCTGTGTGCTTAGAGAGATCTTAGTGTACGGGTACTCAAGAGTATCAGTGTATTGGTTGTACCAATGTGTATTGTATGGGAAGTCTTGGTGTCACAGGGCAGGGGTACAAAATTAGAGGGTTGGCTTATTGCAGGGAGCAACAAATGAAGACTGAGACTAGGATTATATGTTAGCAGCATCATGTTAGATAGTTTAGTTGTTGTTAGTATTGTTTATGTTATTAGTTAGTTGTTTAGGTATTAGTATATGTTGTTAACTGTTAGTGTATTTTAGTAAATAGTAAGACAAAAGTCAGTAAGTTAAGTTGTGGTATGTTAGTTAGCTAGTAGTACATATATTATATAAGTATCAATTATGATTATGAGTTATATATATATATATATATATATATATATATATATATATATATATATATATATATATATATATATATATATTAGGGGGTATTAGTTAGATATACATTAGTTAGTTTTGTATGTGAGCATGATAGTATTTCTAGTATTACCTCGAGATACACCAAGGTGATAAGGGTATGGGGTATCATAGGGTCTTGGTATTGAATACCAAAAGGGTAGTTGGGTAGTGATACCAAGTTGGCTCAAAGCCAAGGTATTCGTATAGGGTGAGTATTGACTATAAGGTAATTAATATATAAGATATTTTGTATATTGTGTATCTTGTGATACTATATAGTGTTAATACTCTAGTATCCTAATATAGCTAGTATAGCCTAGATACATAGCGTATGGACCCGACATCATAGAGAAGGACTCATACAATGTAGAAATAGTTAGTTTGACCAAGTTTGACTAGTTTGACCTAGAGTTGACCTAGTTTTACTGTTTGAACTTAGACTTGGCCTAATGACCTAGATTGGACTAGTTTAACTTGTATTCATTCCAAAATCTTGTATTGATATAATATTTCATATTTAGGTCTCTGAGGTACCGTTCCAGACATCTTTGATACTGTTCACCGAATTTCAGGCTAGTACATTCTCTGACAGTTTCTCGTTTATGATATCCTCTATCTTTCTTATATTTAGTATAGATATCTTTGATTTTCTGACACTTGATTACACAAATTGGTATTCCTGGATCCCGTCATGAAATGTTATTCCTGGTAGTTTCTGGCATATTTCTTGTGCAAGCCTCGTTGTTCTTGTACATGTATGAACACTGATTCAAGAGAAGATTAGCTCCCTTCTTATGGAATCTCGTGTCATAGCGTGCTATGGTTGGATCCATTATACCAGCCAGAGGCAGAGAGTATTTAGTGCAGATATGTGATCATATCCTGTAGTTCTTATTTTTTTTGTATATTGTTACTCATACGTCGCACATATGATTAACCAGGCCCGTGGTTCTTTTGTAGTACCCAAGACGATCACATATTGTCACTAGTACTCACTCACTTAGATAGTTGTATCTCTTTATTTCCATATATGATGTCCTAACCTCTTGTATGTATTTCTCATATATTTTTATTCCTATATATTTCTACCATGCCTATTCATCTTGTATATGCTCTCTATTTACTACTATATATTTTTTATCATTTATTGGAACTGTTGTTAGAGGTGTACTTTGTTGCTTTTCGGACTGAATATTTTTTTTTCAGATGACACTGAGGAGTGGTATCCACTCACTACGGGCCTTAGGGCATAGTTGGTTTTGAGCTAGAGACTGTGGCTCAAGAGGGACTCATCCCGGTTGAGACAAACGATACATTACTAGTAGCTTAGTAGATAGGCTTATATTGTACTTAATTTGTCTCCATCATTGGTAGTTAGTACTCTATTACTTTTAGGACTCATGGGATATTATCTTCTGTCTTGTGAGTTATATTTTTGACTCTTCAGTTCTTTATATCATATTCGTATGATTTTTCATCTTATAGTTATGTGATTGAGTATTCATATTTCATTGGTGGCATTATATATCTTGATGATTATTATTGTTAGATAGTATAGTTTACCCAAATTGTATTCTACCACCGATGTTGTGGCGTAGGCTGGACGTTGTTCACTATTCTTGCCCCTATATCGGGTACAGATCATGATAGATGTATCATTCTTTCTTCATCGATAGCGTTGTAAATAGAGATGCATCATCAGTCATGTGTCACGAGCAACCACTATCGAGAATCTACTTGCATTTAGCATGCGAGGGTTGGTCCACCTACAATACGAGTAGATGTGACATTTGGTACCCATTTCTTTTGGGTCTTGAAATGTTAGCATTTGGTATCCATGAACATATATTCATATCAACTAATCTCTTAACTTTACATTATCGTGAGATGTGTCTATGTTGACCACAGTAGTGACATGTTGCAAATATATGCCATATCTTTTGTGGATATTTGTAAAAGGAAGCATGATTGTGTGTAGTATGTGATTACTTGCTTTCTTTGGCAATGTTTTGTGTTGAGTCACCTTGTGTCTTGTGTTAGACTGAGTAATAGGTTCCATTACCTACTTTTCCAATCTAATTTTTAATTTTTTTAGTGGTGTCATACACTTCTTGATATCTTGTCGTGAGTGCATCTATTCTTTTAGGAGCTAGATTAGACTTTTTCTTCTCTGCTTCGTACAGTTCATTGAGTTTTGCACTTTCTTTTATAAATTTTTTAACATTTTCCAAGGCATCATGCAACATCAATGTTACTGTAGAAGTGTCTTCCGTATTACTAGTAGATGGAGCATCTCTTATCTCATTTAATAAAGAAGGCAATCTATCAACTTCAAGTTTATACATCTTTGTTTTCTTCTTAGCATGTTTGTATTTATCAAGAACTTTCCTATGGTCCCCAAGAAGGTCACTAAATGCATCTGACAATTCGTCAAAAGTAAAGTCTTCATATAAGGGGTTAGTATATACCTGATCAAAAGTCATTAAGCAGACATTACAATGTCACGAGGATTTGTATCTTCTTCTTCGGAGTCACTGTCTTCACTTTTATGCCATATGCATGTATTTGCATATTTTTGTGAAGAATGTCTTTTGCTTAGGCATTCAGAACGGTTTCCCTTCTTTGCAGCTAGACAATCCTTCTTTATGTGGCATGACTTCTTACAGCCATAGTATACTGGATCTTCATCATTGTTGTCTTGGTAGCTCTTCTTTTTTTGGTTCTGAAACTTTAGGATTTTCCTGAAGTTCTTGACCATTAGTGCATGTTTCTCACCATCAAAATCATTCTCTTCAGTTTTATCGTTTAAAATCTATAGTCTTCTCCTTTGGTGCTGATTCTTCAAGGTCTATGAGATCCAACTCATGTGTCATCAGTTTTTTCATGAGTGTCTTAATTGACATGGTTGTAAGGTCGTTTCGTTCTATGATAGTTGTTGCTTTTGGATTTCAGTTCTTTGTAAGTCCTCTTAGCACCTTGCAAATATTTTCATGATTAGTATAAACATTTCCAAGAGAAGCAAGATGATTAATAATATCAAAAAAATGTGTAAATATTTGTGTAATAGTCTAATTAGGCTTTATTTTGAATGCCTCATATTATTGAGTGAGTCTACTGTTGTTTGATTCCTTCATTGTGAAGTTCCTTCATGAGTTACCTCAAGAAGTTTTTAGATCTCATGTAAAGTAGTACAAGTTGATACTCTATTGAATTTAGTATTATCCAAGGCACAAAATAAAGTATTTACAGCTCTAGCATTAAGATTAAAATATTTCTTTTCTAGATCAGTGTATTCGTCGCTGGGCTTATCTACAAGGAAACCATCTACAATAATTCTAACTGGCTTTTTGTAGCCATCCTCAACTATTGACCAAAGGTCAAAATCTAGTGATCTGAGATAAAAATATATATGTGTTTTCCAGTAAGTGTAGTTGATTCCATCAAATATAGGAGGTCTATTTGTGGATTGGCCTTCACCAGTGAAGATTGATTCCATAGTTGCCATGTATAATGCTCTAGAATTTAGAGCCTATAACAGAGAACCAGCTCTAATACCAATTGAAGGATCTAAGACAACTATAGAGGGGGGTGAATATAGTTTGTGTCACTAATTACCAAATAAAAGTATGAATGTTTAAAATCTTCAAAACCAGGGGATTGTGCCCCAAAATTTTTTTCTTTTACGAAACCGTTTAGAAAATAAATTTTAGCATCCATTTGAAATAATTTGAAATTGTAAAAAATTGTAAAAGTACAAAGCATATGAATAGACTCAAGTCTCACAACAGGAGCATATGTCTCATCATAGTCAATGCCCTCTTCCTGATTATAGCCTTGAGTTATGAGATGTGCTTTATTACGTGTGACTTGTCCATCCTCATTGAGTTTATTTCGGAATACCCATTTGGTGCCAATTATAGATGAGACATTAGGCCTAGGAACTAATTTCCAAAATTAGTTTCTCTTGAATTAGTTCATTCCACTTGCATTGCCGAAATCTAAAATTCATTATGAAAGGCTTCTTCTACTTTTTAGGTTCTACTTGTGAAATAAAAGCAACAATTGCAAGTAAATCTCTAGTAGAAGAATGAGTACTTACTTCCTTAGATACATCACCTATTATCAAGTTTTCTGGATGATCAACCATGAACCTCATTTTCTTTGGTAGACTTTCCAGATAACTTGAACTGGTTGCAGTATCTTCAGGTGCCTTGCTGGATGTTATGTCGATATCTTCATCATCACTGTCACATGGTAATTGGCTGTTAAGCTTATCAAATGTAACGTTAATAGATTCCTCAATAATCAAAGATCTCTTATTAAAAACTCAATAATATTTACTTTTAACAGCATAACCTAGAAAAATTCCTTTATCTGCTTTTGAATCAAATTTACCTAAGTTATATTTAGTATTCAAAATAAAACACCAACAGCCAAATTTTTTAAAGTAACTAACATAAGGAAATCTACCAAACCATTACTCATATGGAGTCTTCTTCGATATAGGTCGAGTCAGAACCCTATTCAAAACATAACAAGCTGTATTTACCACTTCAGCCCAAACATATTTTGGAAGACTAAATTGATTTAGTATAACTCTGGCCATATCACTGAGAGTTCTATTCTTTCGCTCTATAACACTATTTTTTGTGGGAGTTCTAGGACAAGAAAATTCATAAGAAAAGCCATTTGAATCACAAAAACTTTTAAAATTGGCATTTTCGAATTCGCCGCCATTATCACTTCGGATATGAGTAATCATGAAGCCTTTTTTGTTTTGAACATTTTTACAAAAAGTAAAAAATTCAAAAAATACCTAATTTTTATTTGTAAGAAAGTAAATCCAAATGTATCTAGAAAAATCATCAAATCATAAATGCATATAACTTAGCACCAAGACTGGCGATTCGTCAAGGCCCAAATAAATCCATATACAATAATTGAAGAGGTTGTACATAAAAAGTTGATTGATTTAAAAAAGGATTTGGTTGATTTATTTTTTTCACAGTCAACACATACCATATTCTTTTTAAATGATAATTCGGTAAGCCTCTAACCAGTTTCTTTGTAGACAATATTGCAATTATGTCCATATTGGCTTGTCCTAGATGTATTTGTCATAGCCTACTTTCATCTTTGTTAGCTAATAGACATCTGCATGCATTGTTAGAATTTTCTGACAAATAGAAAATATAGATATTATCTTCCCTTGTTCCTTCATAGATGATATTTTCGGATGATCTTTCATATATAGAACATTTGTTTTCCACAAAATTAATACCATAACCATTATCAGCAAGATGAGTAATGCTGAGCAGATTATGTTTTAATTCTGTGAAAAGACAAACATCTTTTATAATTGGATATGGTAGAATACCAACAGTACCATTGCCTATTATATACCCTCTAAAATTATTGTCGAAGGAGACGTATTCTTCTTTTTTCATCGATAGCGTTGCAAATAAAGATGCATCATCAGTCATGTGTCATGAGCAACCACTATCGATGATCCACTTGCTTCTAGCATGCGAGGGTTGGTCAACCTACAACATGAGTAGATGTAACCTTTGGTACCCATTTCTTTGAGGGTCTGGAAGTATTAGACTTAGGTACCCATACAAATATATTCATGTCTACCAATCTTCTAACTCTACACTGTCGTGAGATATGTCCTTGTTGACCACAGTTCTAACAAGTTGCAGAGGTGTTTATGCTTGGTGCAGCAGTGTAAACAAGAGTATGTGAAGTATGTTGAGTCTTTGGTGGATATCTGTAAAAGAAAGCTTGATTGTGAGTAGCATTAGTTTTTCTTACTTTCTTTGGTAGTATTTTGAAATGTGTGACTTTGTGGTGAATATAGTAAGTGTCAATTATTATCAACTAGAAAATTATGAGTATGACTAAGTAAATAAACAGCTACTAACTATGCAAGCAATAATATAAATATGCAGAATATAAGAACTAAGCTTACAAGTAAGTAAGGCAATAAGAGCAATCAGATGACACCGAGATTTTTATACTGATTTTCCTCGTGAATGGCTAATCCAGTCTCGAAAACCCTTTCTTTGAGTTGAATCTACTATTAAGTGAAATGCAAGATTTGATCCGAAGACTTCTAACTTCTTATAACTCGTGCTGACTTCACACTTCTTGAAAGAAAGGAGATCTTAGAATTCTCTAAGATTTTTACAACTCGAACAACTTTTAACCGACTCGAACTTGGAACTTAGAAACTTAGAAGTTGTTGCTTTGGATACAGACACATAAAAAAGTATCACACATAAAGGAAATCTCATCAATTTCACTATGTTTGATGAATTCTTGCCCATCTTTAGGGATCTTTGTTTATATTAACTTGTTTCCATCCAAAATCGCATCTACCTTAATGCGATTAGGATATTTACTACAATCTCACACATGATTCCAAAAAGATATATTCACGTGTTTGTGGTCTTCATATTGAATTCGATGACAAAGACTTGACGGAGATTATATAACTCCCTCCTCCTTATGGAGACGCCCTAGTCGATGCACGAGAATTCAAATATGTCAATGATGTAACACTTGATATTTTTAAGGATTTTATGTATGATCCTTACCCTTGTCCACCTGGTAAATTTTGTGCAAGACACTTGAATCAATGCTTCCATGAGATGCACCGTCTTGTTCTCTCTGCTATCCTGCCTAAGACAGGCTCATCTAATGAGATAACTTACCTGGAAATTAATGCTCTTTATCATTTTTATTATACTATTCATTCAATTTTCCTCGTACGATGATGAACATCATAATTCATGCAAGAAAGAAAGGACAAAATCTACTCTATCCTATGTATTTGCCCGTGATTTTCAATGCCTTCAACATTCCACTAGATGACTGCCACTTCATTGATGCCCCTCCTTTCTTATCCAAAGCCCATAGGACTGCACCTCCACCTCTACCTCCTCCTTCTGCTCCAGCAGATACACCTGATTCTGAGGATGAACCCCAGCCTCCAGCTGATCCACCAGCTACTATGGATTCCATCCATGCCATGATTCGAGATTATTTTCGTATAGATAACGATAGTCGATGTATGGAGGATGCTCATTTTTGGGAGATAGACTATCGCACCACCTTGCATGCCCATGCTAGTGGGAACACCTTGTCTGACATTCAGTGGAGTTTGGGACTTGCTCCATCTGGTCCCATACCTTTGGTTCATCATCATGATCGAGCTGGATATAGCGTTGATGATGTTGCTATTCAACTGTACTTTGATCCAGTAGCTGCCTACTATGATCCTACCCGATCAGCAGATGACCCCTCTTCTGGAGATGATCCGTCGTTTTAGATGTTGTTGCTAGCTCGGATTAGTATTTAGTTCAGTTTGTCTTTGGGTTGATGTATCTAGTCGAGATATTTTAGTTATGAACTTTGTTTCTTATGTTTAATTATCACATTCTTATTCTCTAGTTATGTACTTGAACTATTGTTTTGGCCCTCTCTATGTTAATGTATTCGTCTCCTTTGTGGTTCTACTATTCTTTATTATAGTGCAACAATGTTTACATTTTATTACTTGTGGTACTGCTTATCTTCACCCTTGTTTACCTTTTGTTTCATTGCTGCTACCCTACGTTGTTACGGGAGAGATATTCCATTTGGAGCAAATGACAAAGAGGGACACAATACCAGTATCGATACCGCACAATATTGCGGAAGAGTTTTCATTCAAATGTTCAACTGTGCCAAGGTATGAATATTGGCATATTAGACATAATTTGTCAATTATCAAAATGGGGGAGGTTGACCGAAACTGGTCATACTAAACCTGATTTTGATAATCGACTAAACAATGATCTGATATGACTTAATACGGCACGCAAACTGAAGATCACTACATTACTGTTACATCACTGAAGTCAAGTTGCTACTTGGATAAAGATAGTATTTTTGAGTCTGTAATTCTCCTTTTTATTGATTCTAGAAAATGATGTACATCGAGTCGTACTTGACAACTAGAGGCTTAAATCATTTCCATCAACCACAGTCTAATTTAAATAGACTAAATCCTACTCCATGTCTATCTTTACCAAAACCTAAAATGTCCAAAACCCACAAAATAATATTCTGGATATGGTTAGACCAAACTCTGTCTGGGACTGAGCTCGGGCCGAACTCGGTCAGCCCTGATTTGGTAAATCCTAAAAACTAGGTCATCCTACAGACCATGAGCTCAACGTTCAAATTTATGAACGTTGGGGACTGAATTCGGCCCAAATTCGCTCACCCCAGCATCCTATAAATAGAGCTCCTTTTCCACCATTTCAATCCAACTCATTCTCTTTCATGTCGCTCTCTATATGAGCTATAATCTTCTTCATCTCCAAAGCAACAACTTTTAAGTTTCTAAGTGCCAAGTTTGAGTCGGTTAGAAGTTGTTCGAGTTGTAAAAAGTTTAGAAAATACCAAGACCGCCTTCCTTTCAAAAAGTGTGAAGTCAGCGTGCTCTTAATCAAAACACGAGTTGTAAAAAGTTGCAAGCCTTCGGATCAAAACTTGAGTTTTACTTAATAGTTGATTCAACTCCGAGCAAGAGTTCTTGGGACTTGATTAGTCCTCTTCGAGAAAAATTAGTATAAATTTTTTGATGTCATCTGATTGCTCTTATTGCATTACTTACTTGCAAGCTTAGTTCTTATATTCTACATATTTATATTATTGCTTGTATAGTTAGTATCTGTTTATTTACTTAGTCATACTCATAATTTTTTTAGTTGGTAATAATTGACACAAACTATATTCACCCCCCCCCCCTCTTTAGTTGCCTTCAATTGCAAGTAGGTCTTCAACATTAAGTCTTGACCCGATAGATCCATGAGCAACACAAGGCTCACCTTATTGTCCAGGGTTTTACACAAGAGCATAAAATTGATTATGATGAGACTTTGCTCCTATTGCTCAGATGAGCACAATTCGAACATTACTACTATTATTGCTACTCGTCAATGGCCACTCTATCAAATGGATGTGAAGAATACTTTTCTTTATGGTTCTTTGTCAGAGGTTGTTTATACGCGTCCCCCCTTAGGTCTTTCTACTCTGCCGGAATATGTTTGTCGTCTTCACCGTGCTAACTATGTTCTCAAGTAAGCTTCTCAAACTTGGTTTGAGTATTTTCAGAGTGTTAATCATAAAGCAGGTTTTTAGCAGTGTTCTTAGGATCATTCTTTGTTTGTGCGATCGTCACTACAGGGACGAGTTTTTTTTACTCTACGTGGTTGACATGATTTTGATTGGTGATGATCAAGGATTACAGTTACTCAGAGGTACATGCATCAACTGTTTCAGATGAAAGACCTTGGCTATCTTTGCTACTTTCTTGGACTCGATATTGCACAAGGTAAGATAGGGATACTTGTTTCTCAGCAGGAATATACTTCAGAGATTATTTTGTCTGCTGGTCTATCAAATAGTCGGACAGTTGATATTCTTTTCGAAATCCATCTGAAGCTTCGACCCACATATGGTGAGTTTCTCACAGATCATATTCACTACAGACGTCTAGTGGATCAACTTGTGTATCTCTGTTTGACTATACAATATATTTCTTATGCAGTTAGTATTATTAGCAGTTCGTTTTCGTGCCTTGATCAGCTCATTATGGTGCCTTACGCCAAATTGTCTATGCCTTCAGGGATGTATTACGCGCTCGTTATTCATGTCTTCTACATCTACTATTCAGCTTCAAGCATTTTCTGATACAAATTGGACACGAGATCCGACTACCAGACGATCAACTATCGGATCTATTTGTTTCTTAGTGATTTATTGATTTCATGACAAAGCAAAAAATAAGACACTGTTACATGTTCTTCTACTGAGGCCGAGTACAGAGCTATGGATGCTACTACAAGGAAGATTGTTCATGTACGTAGACTGCTCTCTGATATGGACATTGCTCCTATAGGACCTACACCGCTTCACTGTGATAATATGAGTGCTATAAAGATTGCAAACAATCCTATTTTTCATGAACGGACGAAGCACATTGAGATTGATTGTTATTTCGTACGTGGGCATTTTTTGGTAGGTACTATTTCTCTACCTCGTGTGACCTCCGTCGATCAACTAGCAAATTTTTTTACAATGTCACACCTCACACTGCGATTTCAGTTTCTATAGGGTAAACTCATGTTGTTTGACCCATCATGAGTTTAAGGAGGGGTATTAAGATTAGTTAGATTCCTTCTCCTATACAGATACATATTCCTTTTCTTGTACCGATATTGATCCGTTCTCCATATATATATATATATATTTGTATTTTTTTTTTATTTCATCTATTAATAAAAATCAGTATTGTTGATTTGTTTCAGCTTATAATAGTGTTGGATTGGTTATAAACAGAACGATTATAGTCATTTTTTTTGATAATTGTATACAAATAATTATAACCATTTAGAACACTCGGACACTATTAATTTTTCTTGTTCTTATGTAGGAAAAAAAAAATATTGGCTGAGGGAGGAGGTTGTGAGGATTTGCCTAGTTAACAAGAAAAAGTCGAAAGAAGTCGTAAAAGTTTCTCATAAAATGAATATTTCAATTCATTCATTTGTTTACTTTATTTATTTTCTTTACTATTTATCACCAACATTGTATCCTTTCTACATCACATTATTGGAAACAAGTTGAATAAGCACAACACAAACAAAACAGTCAATAAACTTGCGTAGAGAGTTTTGCGGAATGTGAAGTCATTGATGCAAGCAGTTGGCAGTTGGCAGTCAGACGTCCCATAAGTAGAGTCAGAGAAATAAATAGAGGGGACCCTCCCTTCCGGAATGAAAAGAACACTTTAAAACCCCACACAACACTGAGATGGTTAGCTGGCAAGCATCTTGATCACATCCATCCATTCCTCACTACAGCACGAATATTTACTATTGCCATCCATGGCCGGAAAAACCATGCGCGCCCTCCAGTACAGCGGCTACGGTGGCGGTGCCAGCGGGCTAAAGGTGAGATTCCCCCAAAAGGAAACCCATTTTTTGTTTTTGTTTACAGTGGTTATTTTGTCATGACTATATAGTGTTTCATTACTATTATTATATATATCTTAGTTCTCCGAAGGACCTTCGGTACAACAATAAGACTAGCTGTTTGCATATTCCATGATGATGATTTCAGTCACGGAAACAATCTCTCTTCCATATATGCATAAGCGGGAGCCTTATGACACTAGTGGCCCTTTTTATTATTAATTTAGTCCTTAACATCACACGCATACATGCCTATGCATGCAGGAATTTCTATAGTTTTGTTTTGGACTAATTAGAGTTTTAAGTCCTAATTAACTTGTCCAATTAGAAAGGTTAGACATTGAATTTTTATTATTTGTTTTATTTTTATGACAATTAAACCTTTCTATATAGACTAGGGAGGATAGAATGGAAAAATTAAAACAGAAAATAAAAATCCAGGGTCTAAAGTTTCCAATTGGACATGTCGGAACTTAAAAACTTTTAAGATGATATAAAATCTAGGGTCTAAAGTCTAATTAGCCGTTTTGTCTTTCAATTTGAATGGTAGGTTCGAGATCATCTTGTCCAGTTTCTCAATATTAGATAACTTCAGATTTTGCTGAAAATTTATTGCAGTAACTTCCAATTGCTTTCATATTTCTTTTTCTTTGGACCAATTTGCATAAATCTTAGGGGATTCGTTTTGATAAAAAAAAAACATTCAGAAGCTTGTGTTCTAGTGCTGCCTTGCCTACTTATATTTCTCTATAATCTCCTTCCCAAATTCTCCACTTAGGCCACAGTTTGGTTTACGAAATCATGGTGAAGGAAAATATATTTGACCATATCTTTGAAGAAGATTGACTTTGATCTTTGACCATATCTTTGAAGAAAATTGACTTTGATCTTTCACCATATCTTTGAAGAAGAACAAATCTTTGACAAAGTGGAGATATGAAGAAAGATATTTTGACCATATCTTTTGAAGAAGATTGACTTTGACCTTTGACCAAATCTTTGATAAGAATAATATTGGATTCCTAAGCCTACATAATATTGGATTCATATTCCTACATAATGTTAGATTTCTATGTATAGACATATGACATGCTATATAAAGGGGCCAAAGGTTTCTCCAAGAGTATCTCAAGAGTGCTTATGTAAGTTGTTGAATAAGTTCAACAGAAGAGATCTCAAATTGTGCTCAACGATTGTTGAATAAGTTCAACATAAGACAGCAAAAAATTGTTGAATAAGTTCAACACAAAAATTTTGAGAGAGTTTTTTGTAGAGGGTTATTGAGATAAATGAGAGAAGTGTTGAGAGCAATCGTAATTATTTTTCTTTTTCATAGTGGAATTGAATCATCCTCGTCCGTGGAAGTAGGCATCTTGGTCGAACCACATAAATCCTTGTCTTTGTGATTATGAACTTTCTCTGAGGTTTTTCTCTGAATTTTTTGGGTATATTTCCGCTTTGCGCCCAACCCCTATGTTTGTATACATAAAGGAAAGTGGGAGCAAAGAAAAATGATTACCAAAGAAAAAAATAGGGAAAGGGAGGAATGGTTGCCTCCACCCGCCCAATGATTCACTTTCCCACACTAAGGGTCTACTTGGATTGAGGGTTAAGAGAGTTAAGTGAGAAAAAGTTAAGTGAGGAAAAATAAAAATCATGCTTAATTTGAGGGTGGGGGTTTAGGAGTGAGGGTTATAAATGGTAAAGTGGGGGTTTGTTTAACCCTCTTTTGTCTTTTTTTTCCAACCCCTAAATCGAAGGGTTAACAAGGGGGATTGAAGAATTTTGTTTAAAAAGTTATAAATATCCCTTATTTGTCCTATAAAATATTATGACTTTTTTTTCTTTCCATTTATTCTTGCTTTCAACATGTTGCTCCATAGTTTCCTTACTTGTGAAGATACTTTGACAAGTTCTAATTAAAATTCCAATCAAATTTAATTTTATGACATATGTAATAAGGATATTTTAGTAATTATTCTATTTTTATCTATCCCCCTCTCATTCAAAATCTCCAATCCAAGCAAGAGTTATTAAATACACCCCACTTAACTCTCCCCTTAATTCAAGCAAGGTTATATGTATTAATTCTAGTCCCCCTAACTTAAATTCTCTTCACTTAATCTCTTAGGATTCACTTTACCTCCTAATTTTCTTGGTCTTTCCAAACACCGAAGAAAAATTGATAGAAATAATAATTTCCCAAAAGAAAAAAAAATAACAGAATTTGATCGGAATAGTAATTTTCCAAAGGAAATGAAATAGCAAGGAATTGATTTCCTTTCCTTTTCTTTCTGTTAACCAAATGAGGCCTTAAAAGAATCATTGTAATCAGGTCCATGTTGTTGATCGAATTCTTTAGCGAACAAACGAGCCTTGTAACTTTTGTTGGAGCCGTCATGTTTTCGCTTGATCCGAAAAGCCAATTTATTTCCAAACATGTTTTTGCCAATGATAGTGGAAATCGATTCCAAGTATTATTATGCAATAGTACTTTGAACTCATCAGACATGGCAACCGTGATCTTGGAATATATTTGAAGCCGTAACATGATGGTTTTGTTTTAAGGAGAGTACGCATATCATATTTCCGAGGCTAAACTATCCTACTCATAATCCAACTATAGCCCTCCAACTTCATAAATTATTTTTTTGAAGCACCGTTCGTCAATTTTGAAGCACGTCAAAACCACTTCAAAAACATATATTGTAATACAAAAACACAATTTAAATACTTGTATTGCCATATTTTGTTTTGAAGTGCTCCTAATGTATTTCAAAATTGGTAAAATGTGCTTCAAAAGAGCAATCTATAAACTTGGGATGCCAAAATCGAACAGAGTGAAAAGTTAAGTCCGAAAAAGTTAAGTCCGAACACTATAGTTGGGTGCCATAAAGATAATTTAGCCTAATTTGAATTAGGTTTAAGTATACCTGTCTTTGTCCATGTTTGCGTATGATGAGTGGAGATGAGGTTGGAACTCGGAGGATTAGTGGGGAAAAGAGGCTCGACTAAGGTGGACATGTGGTTTGATTCATGTGATCCTGTGGAGAATACTGTAAGGGACAGTCCATGACTCCGTATGAGATATGGGTCTTGAACACCTCCTGTAATTGGAGAAGCTTACATATGGCTAGGAATATCTGAACTGAAGATGGTGATTGTGTAATAGGTGGACATGGGAACAAAAATTGTGGTGGACCAATTTTTGATAGCAAAAGGATCAAATTCATCGAGAAAAACATTTAGCATAGAAAAACACATTTAGCATAACAAAATTGAAGCTTGTGTTGATTAGGTCTTAAATATGTGTAATAAGTGTGTTGGGGTATTGGATTTGAACGAAAATAGTCCCACATTTATGTGACATCCCCAAGTGTGTATTTCAATATAAAATTCATCTTTTGTTTTCTTGTGCACATGGGGAGTAGTAGTCCATACTGTTGGTAGGGTGAGATGTTTTACGAGGGCAAAAATCAAGAACTCCAAGAAATATTTATGTGTTTGTCACTCATTTCTTGAAAATTTCTCTTAGGAGCTAGCATCTGAAGGAGCCTAATGACTCGAACTCAGACTCGAATCGGACGAGGGCATATGCAAAGTGCGCAAAGTGGCGCTTCGATGGTGCACTTTGCAATTCGCATCAGGCACGAGATGGTGCTTTTGTGCGTCCTTTCAACGTTCAATGCTCATTTTCGAGTGGGTGCCACACAGATGCTGCAGGACATTGGGCGAAAGATGATGGTTTTGCATGTCCTTGTGTCGTTCAGCACTCGTTCCCGCGTGGGTGCCGGATGGACGCAGCAGGGCATTGGGCATGAGATGACGCTTTTGTGTGTCCTTGCGCCGTTCAATGCTCATTTTTGTGTGGATGCAGCGCTCATATGTAGTTAGAGCAGAAATGCCATTTTTTGCTCAGATGTAGTTAGATCGAAAATGTTGACCGCACGAAAATGACTGTTCGCTGCTGTTTGAGCAGAAATGCTATTTAGTGGGGGTTATTGTTGTAACTGTCCACTTAATGGAAAGTTACTCTTCGGATTTAATATCCATAATGGATAGTGGACTGCTAGGTGGTTGGCTTTCTTATACTTCTCTTCTACAAGGGAGAACAAGTGATTATATGCTACGAGGGGAGAGTTAGCAACAGCTACGTGAAGCAACAAAGTGATGTCCGTTCATATATTTCGAGAGTCCATGTTCTGTCCGTGCAAGACTGAAAAATGAGCGTTCCAGAAGTTCTTATTTTTGAACTTATTGGTTTCTGGGAGAAGATCGTCGGAATAAGGTCGAATATTTCTTTGAGTAACGATGATCTTGATCACCCCAGCGAGCTTTCTTCTGAAGTATTTTTTATATTCTGTTTCTGGTTGTAACGAGTGTTGTATTAGCAACTGTATTGCATGTGTTGTAAGCCTTGCATTTCTACTCGTTATAGTATTCATTTTTGCCGTTGTAAGCGTCTTTGTACAAGTTGTAATTTTCGATTTCTTTCATACTTTGTACGATCTTTGTAACTGTCGGAAGTAATCTTCTCAAAGCAAGATCCGCACAACAAAGAATGAAAAATCGTGCAAGCCTCCACAACATAAGTTTTTACAAACTTAAAAAGTTTGATGGAGAATACAACAACAACTGGAAGAGGAAGACTCATTGACAAGTTTGAGTACGTGTTGACATAACCAGGTCCAACTCTTCCAGTTACAGGAGATGTTCTTGCTATCGCTAATATAAGTGCCTCTCAACAAAAATGGAGAAAAGACAATAATCTGTGTAAGTTGTTGATTTTCAATGCCATGAAAGATTCCACTATAGAATCGTACAACAAGAAGGTAAATACAAGATATGTTTGGGAGTCTCTTTAAAAATAATATAAAACTGACGAGAAGATGTCCAAATATATCTCGTCAATAAGCTCTTCAAAATACAAATTGAAGATGAGAAGATCATACTGTAGCAAGTCAAAGAACTACTAAAGTTGCTTGGGGAGGAGAATATGTCTCTAGGAGACAAATTTATGGTGGGAGCCATCGTCTCCAAACTCTCTGGTTGGAATTGGTTCACAACCGATATGTACCGTAAGAAGATTGAAACAAAACTATAAGACCTTCTACACTTAATTTATATTGAAGATAAAGCTAGAAGTCAGATCAAAGTGGACACTCTATCCAAGCAGTTTGCCAAGACAAACATGGTGCAAACTGGAGACTCAAAGGGGAAACAAAAGGCTTCCTACAACAACAACAAGAATGACTTCAACCATCTGAAGGTGAAATCAGCTTCTTTCAAGCCTAAGTCTAACTACGATGAGGCTTTCTACAACTGTAGCAAGAAGAAGAAGGGCCATTATAAGGACTACAGGTCAAAGCCCAAAACAAACAGAAAGAGTAAGGTGAGCTTAACTTAGTTGTTATGATTGCACATATTGGCTTATCTGACATAAATACGGATTGATGGGTGGATACGGGTGCATCTTGTCATGTGTGTTCCAAGAAAGAATTGTTCACCACTTATGAATCTACTATTGAGAAGGTTTCTTAACAAACAAATTTCAAGCTGAAGTTTGGGGGATCGAAAAGTGATACTGAAATTGGCTTCGTTGAAGACATTTACTCTAGAGAATGTGAAGCATGTACCAGTTATTGTAAAGAATCTGATCTCTAGGAGTCTGTTGTGCAATTGTGCAATGCATGTAAGATGAGAGGAGTATTTTATTCTTGGAATGAATAATTTTTGTGTTATTGTTCAACCTCAACTTGGCCTTTAAATAGCCATTTACAACTCTAACAGAATGCATAAAGATAGCACCCTCTAACGATTTTCTAACTAACAAATCAAAACAAATTAACCGCGTAGAACAAACAAAATTCCTAAAGACTAGGGATTTGTTGAAATCCAAATAGCAACCGCTTCAACCTCCTCAACAGGATTAAATCTAACAATGCAGGCTTAAGGATGGACCTCAGTGAATACCATATTGTGATGTTCTACAAAGGAATATACTTCGAGAAAGCTTTTATATCGAAGGAATGTCCAAACTACAAGTTGTAACTTCAGCAAAATGTATCAATAAAGTATCTGTTTCTAGCTACTCTCTTGAGTTATGGCACAACAGATTAAAATATGTTCATTGTAAAAGAATCAATCAGATGTCTAGTCTAGGTCTTATCTTCAAATGTGGGGTTAAGGAAGTGGAGAAATATGAAGTCTGTATGCAAATTAAAATTGTAAGAAAGTCGTCCAGGCGAGTGACCGAAGTACAGATCTTCTAGAGTTTGTGCACTCAGATATTTATAACTTTAAGCACTTCTCCACAAAAGCTGGGATAAAGTATCTTATAACCATTATTGACGGTTTCTCGAAATACCGTTTGTCTATCTCCTCAAATAAAAAAAATGAAGCATTCGAGAAATTCAAGGACTTCAAAGTTGAAGCTGGACGTCAAACGGGACAACATCTCAAGAGTCTCAGAAGCGATCGAGGCAGAGAATATCATTCTATTGAATTCATATCGTTCTGCACAGAACATAAAATTGTCAATGAAAAGACTGCTCCATATTCTCCTCAATTGAATGGAGTAGAAGAAAGGAAGAACTGAACATTGACGAGGACGATGAATTATATGTTGTTAACTATTGGTTTTTCAAACTGCTTCTGGGGAGAGGCTACACTACTAGATAGGTTTATTTTAATTTGAGTGTCGTTCGCATAATCAGACATCACTACTCATGAACTATGGTTCAAAGTCAAGACTCAACTTGAATGTCATTCGAGTGTGGGGGTGTCTGGCTTATATGAATATTTCCAACATCAAGATCCAGAAGTTGGAAACGAGTACTACGAAGATAATATTGTTGGGTTATGCCGAGAAGAGTGATGCTCATAGGTTCCTTACTCTTGAATAAAATCAGACCATTGAATCCCGTGATGTTGAATTCTTAGAGGATAAGTTAGCTAGACACATGAACATTATTCTACCGGATCTTCCGAAGAATACTGTAAGCACATAGGAAGCTAACACTTTCAAAGAAGTTGTGGTCCAAAGAGAAGCTATACTTGAAGATGCAATATCTGAACCATAACTCGCTGAGATGTTATCAAAGTGAGTGAGGATTCCGAATGATTTCAGAGAAGACTTCGTCACCTATCATGTGGAAGCAAATTCGCTTACCTATGATGATGTGGTGAAGACCAAAGATGCTGTTTTCTGGAAGAAAACAATTAATGACAAGATTGACTTCATTACATCTAATAACCCTTGGGTATTAGTCAATCTTCCTGAAAGAGCTAAACCCATCGGATGCAAATGAATCTTCAAGAAGAAGATGAAGACCGACAGAACTATTACTAAGTTTAAGGCTATGCTGGTGGTTAAAGGGCTTTCTCAGAAGCAAGGAATCGACTAGTTTGATATATATGCTACAATTGCGGGAATGACAACTATCGTGATGCTTATCGCTCTAGATATAATTTACAAACTGGTGATTCATCAGATGTATGTTAAAATATCATTCCTGAATGGAGATATGACCGAAGAGATTTACATAAAGCAACTAAAATAATTTGTCGTCAAGGGGCTTAAAGACAAAGTGTGCAAATTAGTTAAAAAATTATATGGCCTAAAGCAAACTTATAAGATGTGGCACAAGAACTTTTATAAATTTATGAGATCATATGGCTACATGGTCAGCGAGACTGATAAGTGTGTATTCACCAAGTTTGTTGATGGCAGGGGGGTTATTGTGTGTATTTATGTGGACGACATGCTAATACTGGGTACGGATCTATAATGTGTCACAGAGCCTATGCAGTTAAAAACGGTTTTTTCATGATAATGGTCCAGTAGAGTTATTGATATATCACCGATATATCGGTTTTATAACGATAAATATCGATTTACATTTTTAACACAATTTTTATATATGAACAACATACTTAATAGTTATCTTTTATATAATATGCAGGAAGTATACATACCTAGACAATTACACCTTCGAGAAATCCAAGAGATCCAAGATTAAAGGAGATCACATGAGAAACTGCATCTCTGAATAAGTTTGATGCATGAAGTATTACACCTTCGCCACCCAAACAAGGCAGTGAGCCACAAGATCAACTCTTTTATGAAGGTGACTGCAATTTGAAAGCTCGAAAGGAAACAAGCAAAAGAGCCTAATGGAAGTGCTAGTTAGACGTATCTATCAATTGGATAAATAAACATTGATACCTTGTATTGTATCTTGACTGTAAACTAAAAGGTTTGGACAAAACCAAATACTGGAATCCTAGCAAATATATTATCATGTACATCAGCCATCCGGTTGAACAAGGACATTCATATTATCCATATAATGTAGGAATGATGCTGGAAAAAACAGTATACTTTTTATGTTCATGTCATGTTGGAATGATGCTAAAAAATGATCCAAACTCATAAGATAAGCAAATGAAGTAGTAGCAAATTCATATTCTCCAGAAGTAGGAATAAAATAGAAAAGATAAGCAAATGAAGAGTAGCAAATTCATAAAACAATCTACTTTGAAGCATTAAAACTAAAAGGTACATACCCAAACCAACATTAAAATATAAAAAGTACCCACTTCAACGATTCAAGTTCAACTATTATGAAAACAAAAAAGATCCCAATTCAACTTTCAACAATCTTCATTAGCCTCAACTTCAACTTCATTTTCTTCGTTCTCACCATCACCATCACCATCACCATCTTCTCCACCTTCTTCCCTAGTTTGTTCATCTTCATCTTCTTCATCCTCCATATATTCATCATTATGAACAAGTAAGAAGACTGAATCTATAACACCTCGTGACCTTGTACTTCTTGTAGTTGGCCCTTCAACATCATCGGCACCCATTGAATCACGAACTTGTTCTCAAGTTAAATCATCACCTACCCTCACAAACTCTGCAAGCTATGTTTCGGTTGGTGTAATCCAATCATCATTCTCTTCAACATCTCTCAAAACAATAGGATCAAAAGTTTTGGTTTTGTTCTTTTGATCCAAGAATCGTCTCTCCAACTTCATGTTATATTGAATGTAAACAAGATCATTCAATTTTGCTTGCAAAAGGCAATTCCTTTTCTTCGTATGCGACTGAAATTAGCATATAAATTATAATATAAGTTATTGAGTATTATTTGTAAGTATCTAGCTTTAATAAAAAAAACTAGCAAATTTTATTATAAAGTAAAGAAGCATACGTTGTCAAAGGCACTCAATTTTGCTCACAAGGCGAAGCACTACATGTTTGGCTTAAGACCCTCCTTGCAAAGCTTCGTAGTTCTGGTGTACCATTGCCATGACTTATCCACCATTCATCTATATTGAGTACAGAGTACCCTCACATCAATAAGAAAGATGTAATGTAAAATACAAATGGAATGGTTAATTGGTCAAGGAAAGAAACTTACATGGTGATATCGTTTCTCTTGTTCTTATAGCTATAGTAGTTCCAAAATCTCTCGTCGCCTCTCTATATTCCGACAATTGTGATAAGATTTTAGTACTCTCAGTCATATCTGGCACAAGCCTCATCAAAGCTTCATTAAGCATTCTCCTAGTATGATTAAGCTCTGATGTTGAATGCTTATAAAATATGGCAGGGTTAAGGTTATTCCAGTTGCATTTAAAAGATAATCCAATTATGGTAGGGTTACGTTAACATCCCAACATTCATGTGCATATAAATATGAACAAAACATATATATATATATATATATATATATATATATATATATATATATACACCTGCATGCAAAGGGTGTTCTAGTTGTTCAACCCATCTCCTTGTAACAATCGCCATGGCCTTGATTAGCACTGCAGGCTCATCAACAAGGTTCTTATCAAACTGGAGTTTTGCTCTATCCATAGCATCATATATATAGCCCATGCAAGGTTGTTCTTCCCTGTCCACCAATCTCAAGACATCTACTAAGGGAGCCAACACTTTACAAGCCAACTCCACATTTTTCCAAAATGACTCGTTTGCAATAATCCTTGTAATCTTCTTTCCATCCTCTCTCTTTGAAAATGAACTGCGCACCCATCTAGAAGAAACGAATAATTGTTGCAAGTACTGCATGTTCTTCCATATGCTCTCCAATGTATAGAAGGAGGTTGCAAACCTAGTTACACAAGGCCTTTGTAATTCGCTACTGCTCAACTTCCGCATCATGTTTAAAACCATCAAATGGTTATAGATATAAACCACCACCTTCCTCACCACCTTCCTGACTTGATACAACATATTCTTAATCTTTTCGATATCACTACCAATTTCTTGCAAAATTAAATTGATGCAATGTGTAGCGCAAGGAGTCCAATACATCTTTGGATGTTGTATCTCTAATTTCCTTCCTGTAGCCTTAAAGTTAGAGCCATTGTCCGTGATAAACTATATACATAAAAAAGAAAATTGATTACAAATTAGGAAAACGCAATGTACATAAATAAGTGAACAATGAATTAACTAGTCACAATTTACATAAATATTTACCTGGACAATATTTTCCTCTCCCACATCCGCGATCACCTCATTAATCAATCCAACAATATATTATGAATTTGGTATGAAGCATCAACAGATTTTAAGAAAACTGTTCCTTGTGGACAATTAACTAAAAAGTTAATCAAAGAACAACCCTTCGTATCTGTCCACAAATCTGACATAATGGAGCATCCATACTCCTTCCATTTGGACCTAAAGGAATCAACAAAAGTCTTCGTCTCCTTCAGAATATCTTGAAGTAGAGTAACCCGCACATTATGATAGGATGGCGTTGGCATAGCTCTTCCATACTCTCCAACACAATATATAAAGCGTTGAAATCTATGATTACGCACAACATTAAAGGGTATACCGCAATCGTATGAAAATTTAGCCCACTCCATACAAGCCTCCATCTTCAACTTCTTCTTGATTGGATTGCTAGCATCCAATGTCGTTTGTTGTATTTTACCGACATTGGGTTTGTAGATTACATCCATCGGACCTCTTACATTGCTACTTACCTTTCTCTTCCTGCTTGATGTAGCAATACTAGCAGATGTTGGTTGAACATCGTCATCAGCATCCTCAACATCAAATGCGTCAGTCTCGTCCTCATTTAAGCTTGATCGACTTAAAATATTGTTGACTCTATTTTTCTCAAGCCTTTTCTTCAGTGCTTCATCCATTGCCTTTTGTACTTCCTTTTGCACAAGCATAGGAGTCTTATCACATCCCTTGGTTTTTTCTCTTTGATTAACAATGTGTTGTTTGAATCTTGAGATCCCACCCGGTATCACTTTTTTGCAAAAATTGCACGTAATTTGACCTTTTTTGGTGGGATCCATAATTGTTCCATAGCGATACCCAACATCAGTTGAATTAATCTTAACCGGAGCTATCTCATTTGAATCTCCAGTTCCACCATCATTTGAAGCTCTCGAAGAGGACATTTCTGAAATAAAGAATTGAAAAAACAACTTTACAAATTTGCTATATGGAAAGAAATTTTTTTTACATCTATTCATCAACTCCATTTGTAGATTTGCAGATCTATTCATCAGGAAAAAAAATACCGCAGAAAAATAGGAGCAGTAGAAGATAAAAGGCAGCCGCAGCAGCAGCATGAAAAAACGAAACAGCTACAGCAGAAGAAAAAGAAAAGAAGAAGAAGAAGAAGAAAGAAAGAAAGAAAACGCTGCAGTTGCAGCAGAAAGCTCGAATCAAATGGAAGAAGAAAAAAAGAAGCAGAAGAAGAGGAAGAACAAGAACAAGAAGAAAAAAAATTGCAGAGGGAAGAAGAAGAAGAAACTTACCAGTTTAGGTTTTTTTCCTTTTCCCTCTTCTTCTCTCGCGCAGCTGCAGGCTTTTTTTTCCCTCTTTCTCTCTTATCTGCAACCCTCTTCTCCTGTTAACAAAAAAAAATCACTGTGAGAAATTGGTTTTTATCAAAACCGATATATCAACAAATATCGGTAATATCGGCCGATTTTATCGGTTCCGATATTTAATCGATTTTTTGCAAAAAAAATTGGTCCATAACCGATACCGTTATATATCGGTGATATAACCGATATATAACGGTTTTTAACTGCATAGCAGAGAGCCAAAGTTTCTCTCATCCAAGTTCAATATGAAGGACATGAGAGATATTGATGTTATCCTGGGGATAAAGATCATCCAGACGGAAGTTGGACTTGCCATAACACAAGCTCAATATATAGAAAAGAGGCTCACTCACTATAGATATCAAAATCTTCCTGGGATTGATACTCCTTATTGGTGTAACAAGAATCTGAAGCCAAATCCAGGAAAAATTGTCCGACAGTTAGAGTACTAAAGCATCATTGGAAGTTTAATATATGCTATGAGTGCTACTTGACTGGTCATTTTATTCACCGTGGGAATGCTAAGTCGGTTTATAAGCAATCCAGATGTAGAACATTGAAAAGATGTAAAAAGAGTTACGAGATATCTCAAGAAAATTCAGAAGTTTGCATTGTACTACAACAATTACCAGCTGTGGTAGAAGGCTTCACTGATGCTAGTTTGTACTTAGAAAAAGAGAGCAAAAGGTCCATAAGAAGATACATCTTCTCCATGGATGGAGTTGTTATATCGTGGAAGTCAAACAAGCAGACCTTACTCTCTCACTCATTCATGGAGTCTGAGTCCTATGCTCTGGCGGCGACAGTAGATGAAGCAGAATGGTTTCGGGACCTTATGTATGATTTTTCTCTAGTTATGGCACAAATTTTGACTATATTGATATACTGTGACAACCAGGCGATTGCAATAGCCGCCAATGATCTCTTCAATGGTAAAAAGAAGACTGTGCGACTTTATTACACAACATTGAATGAGCGCATCAATGATGACATCATTGCAGCGGTTGACATTCAGAAGCAGAAGAATTTGACGGATTCGTTCACTAAAGACCTCAAGCGTCAGCTGGTTGCAGACACAGCAAAGAAAATAGACTTGAAGGTGTTTTGTTTATTATTGTAATTCCACCATAAAGTATTATGCTATTAGTTTAAAAAAAATCTACTAGGCATCTTACTTTTAATTCAAATATTGCATCTTGGAATCTCTTGAGTCTACTGTTTGCTCCTTATATAGAGCAAGTCTTGTGAGAGGATATGACTATATGTCTTAATAAGTTCTTGGGCATTTGTAATGATCGGTGTACTTAACATGATCAAGCATGGGTACAACACTACTAAGTGGCTAGTACCCCATGTTACAGTGGCATGACACAACATGAGGTGGGACCTCGGCTTCGGGCCACGTCATAGCAACGTAGCACCGCATAGAGGTAGGTAGCATCATGCTGAAAGCCAGAGAGTGGTAATGCAACACTACAAAGAGGTTGGGACCTCATGCTACAATGGTATGACACTACCAAATGTTGGACCTCAGCTTCATGGTAGCAGCGTAACACCGCAAGGAGGCAAAATACCTCATGCTGAAAAAATTTAAAGACTTTAAAGAAGATTGTAAACACCTAAGATACATACACAAATACGAGCTCAACACATGGCCATTAACATTCAACTAGAGACACAGTTGATGTCATTATGTGAGTGGGAAGGATAGCTGTCACTCCCCAGTCCCAAAATACGTAGGACCAGGAATACGTAAGCATGCCAGCCGTATGTATATAGCAACTCCAATATATTGATACCATAATACACACGTACATTGTAATATGAATATTAACTCACATGTGGTGTCACAGGGCATAACTAGATCTCATCTACAGAATCAAATAACCAATCAACTATATAACTGAATCAAGTATAAAATGCTTGTTAAGAACAAGTAGTTGGGTGGAGACAAATCCACTACCAACTAGAATATAAGATAAATAAAATAAGTACATCTAATGATCAATGAGACTCGAAGAGAAGACCTCCTCGAAAGAGAGATAAGTAGCTAGTCCTGATCCGTGCTCCTGCGAATAGTCAAGATCGTCTACACCTGGAAAGGGATCAGGTCCTCAAAGGGACGTAATAAGATACATAGAAGCATGCCAATTGAATACAGTAAAACATGCATAATAGATAGAAAATATATAAGTACGTTGTACTAGACAATCTATATGAATATGCATAATGAGGACAACTTTTCGACGTATGGACAGGGTAGGCTACTCTATCAGAAGCCGTCATACCGCGAGGGTAGCAACCATCGTGACACCAGAAGCCGACATACCGCGAGGGTAGCGACCATCGCGACACAACTACCGTAGTGCGTGCTAGTTACTACGGTTTACCAGAGTGGTTATAGCCCATACACCTACTGATTGTCCTCCTCTCTCATGATACTATGTGTCAAGTGTGTGTCAACATATATAATATATAATTATAACTGAAAGAAAACACACATGCAATTAATATATAAAAATATAATAAGCATGCGAAGTACTGTAAGCAATTTGGCAAGGTATACTTATCTGGCAAGCAATCTGTGTGGTGTAAGCGTCCATACGTCAAGCACAAAGGATCAGAAACTACGACCTCCGAATAAACGTCTTCGGATGCTGGAATAAACACTACACTTTCATCCAATTTGGACACAGGGGCAAAACGGTAATTTCAGGTTAAAGCGGGGTCCACATGTGGCCCACCTTGCACCAAAATGCGTGCCAGAGGTAAAAGTCTCTAAATGGGACAAATTATAGGTCAAAACAAATTTTAAACGTCGATACGAACTCAACGGTATGTCCAATGTTGAATTCCGGTGAGCTGATCACAAATTCGCCCTTCAAGTCAACCCGTGGGGCCCGCAAATAGGCGACTTGGTCAACTGTCTCAGAATTGCGTGAAACTTGGGTCACAGGACCAGCGTGATACCACGAATCCAATGGCGTAAGTTTTGTCGCATTCCGACGAGCGTACACAAAATGGGGTGGTGTTTTGCAAAAGTCGCGATATGGAGACTTTTTACGGATACGGGTTGATTCCGACGCGCACACACGTCCGAATCAACTTTCGCGAAAGCCCATACGTCAGGATATACCATACGCGCATTTTGGTGCAATTGTTAGGCGACGAGGCAGTCTCGTTTGGCGGGGCGCACTCCGTATCACAAAATTTAAGTTTTGAAAAGTTAAGTTTTTGGTCGATTTGGAGGCCGAATAATTTAACACAGAACGAATTAATAAAAACTAAAAGAACAGAAAAATTCTCGGTTATATTGAGAAGAAAACCCTTCAATTATATTCTGAAAATATTAAACAGGTCGATGGCAAATTGGGCGTGAACATGTGAGTTTGGGTTGAAGTTTTTGGACTGTTTTTGGTCAATTTTCGGCAAACTTTCGGTCGATATTTCGACCAATCCGGGACACGAAAGCTCGTCCCGCTTGAATGAAAAGCCTAGAGGGTTAGGTTGTGAACGTACACGGACAAACCGCTCGAGAAAAGGACGAGAGGTGAGGAAAATATGTTACCTTGAAGATGGGACGAAACTGCGCACATGTGCGTGTGCGGGGCGGATAGCGGACGGCGCGGGGCTGCGGCGGCGTGGGGCGGCAGTCGCCGGGCTAGGTCGAGGTCTAGGGTTAGGGTTTGTGTATGGGTTTTATATATAATACTATATATATATGGAGAGAGATCGAGAGAGAGAGAGAGAGAGAGAGAGAGAGAGAGAGATGGCCGCACGGATAGGTGCTGCTGGGTTTGGTGGGTTTGTTAGGATTGGTATTAGGAGAGGTTTTTGGTTTAGTTGTTATTTAGGTTTTGCTTTAAGTGAATAGAAATTAGGTGATTAGGTTTTTCTTTTCTTTTTCTTTTCTTTTCTTTTCTTTTTCTTTCTATTATTATTATTATTATTATTACTACTACTATTATTATTATTATCTTTTCTTCTTCTTATTATTATTATTATCATTATTATTATTATTATTATTATTATTATTATTATTATTATTGTTGCTATCATTATTATTATTATTATTAATAATAACCATATATTTATTAACATATATATATTTACATATATAAATGAGGTTAAAAATCCAAAAATAATATTTGCACACAAAATAAATTCTAGAAAATTTACTTTGTAAAGTTTTAATAAAATAATACACCCAATATTTTATGAAATATTTTGTAATTAATAATTAGATATTTATCTAGTTATATAAATCAAATAACTGTATTATCTAATTAACTAAGAAATAATATAAATACATTCAATGATTAATTAAATACATATAATATTTAAAAATTAGGGGGTTTTACAATAGCATCTATAGTATACTGAATTCAAAGCATAATACATTCTGTATTGTACTATTGTTTAGTACATACGAAAATATTCAAGTCGTAAGCGACATCTATTCTAATACATGAAGTACAGTCATTGTGAGCAACGTTCAGCCTATATATTGAAATATGTGGGGGATTTGTGGGGTTTTGAATTTGAACTTTAGAGAATAATCACACATCTATGTGGCAATCAGAAGTGTGTATTTTAATATAAGATTCATCTTTTATTGACTTGTGCACATGGAGAGTGGTAGTCTATGTGGTTGGTATGGTGGAATATTTTCCAAGAGGGCAATAATCAAGACCTCGAAGAAATATTTATGTTTTTGTTACTTATTTCTTGAGAATTTTTCTTAGGAGCTAGGCCATGAAGGGACTTAGTGACTCGGACGAGGGCGTGGGCGAAGGACGCAAAGTTGAACTTTGATGGAATACTTTGTACTTCGTACGTACACATCGGACGCGAGATGGCACTTTTGTGCGTTTTTCTGGTGTAAGATGGCGCTTTTGCACGTCTTTGCGCCGTTCAACACTTATTCTCGCATGGATGCCGTGCGGACGCAGCAGGGCATCGGGCGATAGATGACGCTTTTGCATGTCCTTGCACAGTTCAATGCTCGTTCCCGTATAGGTAATGTTCGGACGCACCAAGGCGTGCAGGACATCATTTTTGCTCAGACGTAGTTGGAGCAGAAAATTTTCATTTTCGATCTGATGCAGTTAGATCAAAAATGTTGACAGTGCGAAAATGACAGCTCGTTGCTTCTTGAGCGTAACTATCATTTAGTGGGGGTTACTGCTGTAACCACCCACTTAATAAAAAATTATCCTCCAATTTTAATTTCCATAATGGGTAGTGGGCTGATAGGGGTGTCGGCTTCCCTATATAATCACATGTTCTTCTTTTTTACAAGGGAGAACAAGTAATTATATATTACAAGAGGAGAGTTAGCAACAGCTACGTGAAGTAACGAAGTGTTTTGTATTCGTGCATTATGAGAGTCCAAGTTATGTCCGTACAAGAGTGACAAATGAGCGTTTCAGAAGTTCTTGTCTTTGAACTTGCTGATTTCGGAGAGCAAATCGACAGAATAAGGTCAAATCATTTTTTGAGTAACGATGATTTTCATCACCCCAGTGGGCTGGTAGGGATAGTTAAGATGAGTTTATCAGTTGCTAAAAGGGAATGAAACAGCAGGAAATTCATGTTATAGGAGGCAGGTTTGATGTCCTCAAATCCATACTGAGCATAGGAGTGAAACATAAAAGATTTGGTCACTGAATACAACTCAGGAAGAAAATAGAAAATAGAAAATAGAATTACAAGGATGTGTCACACAGCAGATTGATGAGAAGAAAATATAATTCAAGGAAAGAATAATATTGCAGTAATAAGTGATGAACTTTCAGATAGCACATTTCAAACTATTTTCTCTAGAGGAAAATTCAGGATGTTTGTCTAGATGGTAGTTTGCTTCCATATTTTTACTTTCGTATTATATTTTGTGATGTGAAACAATTACTACTGTGTAGGTATAATTGTTCTTATAATTGAGTAACATGTATAGTAGAATGACAAAGTTGATTACCATATTTCTAAGAGGAAATTCTTAAGAATAGAAGTAAAGCGACGGGTTGAAACTTGAAAGCAGGCTAGTGTAGGTGTTCTGTGGTTTATATTTATATCGCTTGATAAATATGCCCCAATCTATCCACCTGCCAACTGACCACCTAGGTAACTTTCATTGCATAGTCCTCTCATGCTTATAGCTACCTAGGCTAGGAATTTGACACCAACATAGAACGTTGACGTCAGGTCGATGGCCGGTCACAAAACTTTATAAAATCTTGTATGGAGCTTTCTTATAGCCGATCGATGGATGATGATGACGATAATAAATATGCCCCAAAGTCAACTGGACTTGTGCGAGTCAGGATAACATATTGTATTGGTACTTCATGACTCAGTAAGATCATTTTGTTAAAAAAAAATTCAAATTAACAAAAAGTTGATTCTTGCATACTGCAGCCACTTAAACTTCATTGTTATTACTCTGTATTCCTATTTCTTTAGGGAAATAATTGCTCTAAACCAGAGATGTTTTTTTTTTTCTTTTTCCTAGAAGAAACTTAAGATTGCTATATCAACTTCATATGCTGTATCCGATTCACTCATCTTTATATGTTAATTTTTGTTTATTACAGCATGTTGAAGTTCCAGTTCCGTCACCGAAGAAAGACGAGGTTCTCTTAAAGATGGAAGCAGCAAGTATAAACCCAATTGATTGGAAAATTCAAATAGGCATGCTCCGACCGTTTCTGCCTCCCAAGTTCCCATTTATACCAGGTTTGCTTCTCTCATTTCCAAATGGAATAAATTAGGCTAAATTACAACTTGTTACCCTCAACTATTAAAAATGTTCAACTTGATACCCTCAACTTTGATAAGCGTCAACTTGATATCCTAAAATTTAAAATTTTCCAAATTACCCCCGCCCCTCCCCCCCCCCCTGTCTCCCTTCCGGCGGCTGCACTACCCCCGCACCCCCCCCCCCTCCTGGCGGCTGCACTCACGACCCCCTCCCCAGCGCCGAGCCCCCAACCCCGCCACCCCCTCTCCGCCCACGACGGTGGATTTTGGGGTATCAGGTTGACGCATATCAAAGTTGAGGGTGTCAAGTTGAACATTTGTAATGTTGAGGGTATCAAGTTGTAATTTAGCCTATTATACTAGTGTTTAAGTCATGGTATATATATATATAGAGAGAGAGAGAGAGAGAGAGAGAGGAGAGGACAGGGATAATTTGGTCATTTTTAAATTTTAGAGTATCAGGTTGACGCATATCAAAGTTGAACATTTGTAATAGTTGAGGATATTAAGTTGTAATTTACCTATTATTACTAGTGTTTAAGTCATGGTAGAGTGTATATTGCCCATGTTCTTGTAGAAAATTTACAAAGTGCTCATTTATATTGAAATCCTATTCATGGTAACACAATTTTCTTTTTTCAATTGATATACATCTTGACCGAATATATCATAGGTTGCTTCCCTTTTAGATTTCTGGATAACTTTATCCTGTTTGTGTGACAAGATGCTGGAGAAGCAAGGAACTCTGGTCAATTAAAGAGCTGTGAAACTGCATTCCTTGCTTTTACTGAGATATGCATCTTGAGATGTCATGTAAAGAATAATACAGACTACAAATAATTTAAGAATGAGGAACCTAAGACTTCAAATTTAAGTTATTGAACTGGAGCCAACTAAGTCTTTACTGTTTACTGCACTACAAACCTATATGAGTTATGTATTTAGTATCGAACATGAATAGGACAAAATCACGGTAACACTTGTTGCCAATACCTGTTTGGCGAAACATGCAGTCAAGGACGCAGCAGGAGAAGTCGTCGAGGCTGGCTCCGGAGTTGATAGCTTTAAAGCAGGCGACAAAGTAGTTTCCATGCTTGGAATGCGAGTAAGTTCTCAAATATTCTTCGACTTGTTTCAAGTTTATTGCAACATGAAGATGTAATAGAAAGCTCAGATAGTGTCCATGTTTCAGCTATAATTCTAAATGTTTCGGTTATAATTGTGATGCTGATCCCCGTTGATTATGAACTAAAAATCCCCCCTACACAATTGTCTTGGTACTTATAAAGTTATTTATGAGAAACGTGTGTGTGTGTTTTACTTGTCTGTATCTAGCAACTTTAAGCAACAGGTAGCTAGAACCCTTTGATCCTTTTCTTTGTCTATTCAAGTAAGCTTCTATTAGTATGTTATATATATAAGGGCATCGCATGGCGCACCAATAGACTTGCTGAGAGTCACGGAAAGAGCCTCCCCATATATATATGGGGTAAGATTGCGTATATATGATCTTGATCCTCTCCAAACCTTGTGTAAGTGGGAGGATCGTGGTACCGAACGCCATTTCCTATATTAGTGATGAATATTGCATGGCTGATGAATTTCACTGTAATATTACTTGATTTACAGAACGGTGGAGGGCTTGCTGAGTATGCAGTTGCATCAGCTGCCTTAACCGTCCACCGCCCTCCCGAAGTATCGCCTGCTGAAGGTGCAGGCCTAGCCACCGCCGGCCTCACCGCTCTCCAGGCGCTGAAGAATGCCGGCTTCAAGTTCGAAGGAGACGCCGCCTCCTCCCCCAACGAACCATCGAACGTCCTGATCACCGCCGCCTCCGGCGGTGTGGGTCTGTACGCCGTGCAGCTCGCCAAGCTCGCCGGCCTCCACATAACGGCCACCTGCGGTGCCCGCAACGCGGAGCTCATCAGGGGCCTGGGCGCCGACGAAGTGCTCGACTACAAGTCCCCGGAGGGCTCGAGCCTGAAGAGCCCGTCCGGAAGGAAGTACCACGCCGTCATTCACTGCGCGACCGGGATCGGGTGGGCTGCCTTCGACAGTAACCTGACTCCGAACGGCAAGGTTATAGACATGACCCCGAGCCCGAAAGGGGTGCTGACTTACGTTGTCCGAAAGGTGATGTTCAGTAGGAAGAAGCTCGAGATACTGTCGTCGGAGCCGAAGGAGGAGGACCTGAGGTTTCTGGTTGGGTTGGTGAAGGAAGGCAAGCTGAAGACTGTGGTGGACTCGAGGTATCCGCTGGAGAAGGCTGAGGAGGCTTGGGCTAAGAGCATGGATGGCCATGCTACTGGGAAGGTTATCGTGGAAATGTAAGATACTGGTGCACGTTGCTGCTACGGTTTCATGTACTTCGTCAGAAAAATATTAAGACGTGTCAATAATGATCTTCGTTGTTTGTTTTAAGTTTACAATGGACTTCGCTGTTTTATAAATATATACTTGATCTTGTTTATGCTAGAACTATATAATATTAGTTGCAGTATTTTTCCAAGGTCAGCAAATGTGGTTAACTTAAAATTTAAGGGAGCATCAGATCGGTTTCATGAAAGAAAAAAAAATTAAGAAATGACATCAACCACCTAGAATGGTTGAGAGGGCCATGCCGCCTGGAATACTAAGTATGTGTAAAGTGTTGCGCAAACTAGTCAACTACAGCTTCTTGTTTCCCTCAGATTTACAATACAGAATTTGAGCAAGAATTTCGGTAGGCGATCACGTATTTGATTGCCTGATTAACATTAAGGGTCCGTCGTAATCGTAATGTATAGGAAGCTCAGATAGTGTCCATGTTTCAACTAATTTTACATATGTGGTCCCTAATAATTGGATGGCTCTATCAATCTTCCACTGGACCACATATGTAACTTTACAAATATGTTAATTTTATGAGCTCAAAATTGCCATCTTAATGTTAGGGTATATCCGGACAATCTGGTCCATTAACCAAATCAATATAGGATCAAGGCGGTCTTCGTCACATTTAGCGTAACTAAATCATCGATAGTCATACATACCGTTATAGCTAAACGACATAGATCAATCATGGATGCATAACATGAAAAATACATGCAATGTGATCAACACATGTCTATTTTCAACTGGTTATCATTTAATTTAATGAGATCAATACTTTAACATAATAAAATCGAATGATCTGAATTTTTCATATGTCTGATCAGAACGATATTCAAACACATAAATTTGTAAATATGTCCAAATCCAAATATAGAGCACAAAAATACATAAAACACAAACTCCCATTATACTGGCATATACTCAAATAAGATAACACTCATATGAGCAGTGTGCTCATGAAAGAACTTGGCTGGTAACCCTTTTGTGAGCAGATCCGCTAACATAAAGTTTGTCTCAATGTGCTCTATGGGACAATTGACTATTCTAAATTCTTTCCTTTACAACTATGAACTTTATGTCAATATGCTTTGACTTATATGAGCTCATGTTGTTATTGTAGTACAGTACTGTTGATTTATTGTCATAATATAATTTGAGTGGTCTTTCAATACCCTCCAGTATGCGCAGCCCTGTGACAATTCTGTAACCATATTTCATGATCAGATGCCTCAAAATATGCCTGTTGCCATGGTGAAAGAAGCTAGGAGTGTTTGTTTGAAACTCTTTCAAGATATAGCTCCAACAGCCAAAAGGTAAATATAACCTGATGTGGATCTCCTATGTCTTGGCATCCAGCAAAATCGGAGTCGGAATACCTTATGATCTCCAAATAATATGATCTTATATAAGTAAGCATGTAATTTTCACCTGGTTTGATTGAGACTAAACTTGTCTCCTTTAGCGACAGGAGTATCACCTGGTTTGCATTCCTATATGTCAAATCTTTTAAATACTTTTTCGATATAGCTCCTTTGTAATAATCCAAGAATACCTCGAGAGTAGTCTCGGTGTATCTGGATTCCTAATACAAAAGAGGCATCACCAAGATCTTTCATTTGGAAGTTATTTGATAGAAATTTCTTATTGTCCTGCAACCTGCCTATATCATTTGTGGCAAACAATATGTCATCGACATACAAAACCAGAAAAATATGTTTACTCCAACTAAACTTGTGATAAACACAATCTTCAACAGTGTTTATCTCAAAACAAAACGAGGTAACTACTTGGTAAAATTTGTCGTACCATTGACGAGAAGCTTGCTTGAGTCCATAAAGAGATTTTGTCAGTTTGCAAACCATATTCTTTGGGTCTCCCGACGCAAAGTTTTCTGGTTACACCATATAATATGTTTCGTCAATTTTACCATTGAGAAACGTTGTTTTGACATCCATTTGATGTAACTCAAGATCAAAATGTGCAACAAGTGATATAATTATTCTAAAAGAGTCTTTCGAAGAAACCAAAGTGAGTCTCTTTAAAATCAATTCCTTACTTTTGAGTAAAGCCTTTAACTACATGTCATACCCGTTCCCAGATTTGGTAACTTAACTTTGTGATATTTAAAATTTCTCCCTATAGATGTATTCATGTTGTATTTTACATGTTGGTTCCTGTTAGTTATGTTATATTTTATTTAATTGTATTTCTGTTTATTGAGGGAGACTACCGAGAACAGTTGTGAACACCTTGGCAATTACCATGAACCCGTGGTAGGACCCGTATGTAGGATGGATATCTGACCCAGTTCACTTTTGGAACCACTAGGCTTATTTTGGATGGTTATGTAAACCCTCTGATTTTTCAGGAGTTTTAAAATGGATTTTTATAATTTTTTGTAATTTTTTGTAATTTTTTCTGTAATTAAAACTAAGATATTTTATGATTAGATAATTTTTAAATATTATTAAATAATATTAAAATATTATGAAAATAATATTTTCCAGTGTAAAATAAAAAATTAGACATAGGGTAATTTTCCTGAAATTTATTGGACCCCAGAAGCATTTTTAAAGCCCTAAAAACTAGGTTTAAATTAACCCTAGAAATAAACCCGGTTCAATTGAACCAAACCAACCGAGCCGAACCGGACCCGGTCTAGCTGAACCGGCCCAACCCTAGCGGGTCGGATCCGGGCCCGTCAGCCAACCCGACCAAACCCGTTTCGACCCGACCCGTGCTACAGTGTACCCTTTCTTCTCCCCCGACCCGACGCCGCTTCGTCTTCGTCGGCCGACCTGCCGTGGCGCCTCGTCTCCCAGCCGCTCCGGCTCCCCCGCAATGCCCGACGCTCAGTCTCCCCTCCCCCGCAACGGCCACTGCTCCGCCTCCCTTCCTCGCCCTATAAAACCTCGCTCCCCTTGTCGTCGTCCCCGACCAAACCATCCGCTGCCACCGTCTAGACCACCGTCCCAGCCGTCTTCCCCAGCGCCACCCTCAACCATCGTTGTCCCTGACCTAAATCCTTTCCTCTGCCTGAACCCTAACCCCTCCACCGTCGAACCACCAGCTCAGCTCCACCGCCTTCACCTCGCCGCTTTCCTTCTCCTCCAGCCCTCCGCCTCAACCCCGCTCCGCCAGAGCTCGACGAGCCTTCAGCCGCCAGCGCTCCGCCTCCCTCTCTTCTCCAGCCGTAGTGCCACCGCCAACATCGAGCCGACGCCTCCGCCTCCACCAGCGCAGCCAGGCCGCCTCCGCCTGAGCCGCCTCCGCCGAAGTTGCCTCCGCCAGCAAGTCGCCTCTCCTCCGGCGAAGCCCCGGTGCCCTAGCCGCTTTCCAGCATCGAAACCCTAACCCTAGCTACAGTGGACACCGTGTCGCGTTGTGTCGAGTCGCCTCGCGGACACGAAAAATCTCGGTTTCTGCATAGCCCTGTTCAGGTACCCTTTTCTCTCTCCTCGTTGCCCCATTTTTCGTTCCGTCTGTTGTGACGCGAACCCTGCGTGACCCTCTCGATACCCGTACAACCCGCTCGGTGTGTCGTGTCATGTGGTGATCGCGAACGGCGATCCAAAAACAGGAAAATATTCGCCCTATTTTCCTCCGGAACTGAGTGTGCCCCGCCAAACGGGATGACTTGGTCACGTACGGTCTTCACCGAAAGGTGTGCGCCATTGATACGGTCGTGCAGGATTTCACAGAAGTTAATTTGGATGTGCGTGCACTCCGGAATCAACGCGTATCCGCCGATAACGTCCCGTATCGGCCTGTTCTGGATCTCGTTGTAACTTTGTGTACACACGTCGGATCAAAACGAAACTTGCGCCATCGGACTCGTAGCAATATGTTGGTCCTGTGACCCAAGTTTGGTTCGATTCTGAGAACGTTAACAAAATTGCGTATCGTTGGCCCCACGGCTCCACTTGACGGGCAATTTTGTGATCGGCTCATCGGAATCCAATTCTAGAAGTTCCGTTGGATTCGTATCATCGTTCTGGACTTGTTGACACTAAGTTTGACAAATTTGGAGACCATTATTTCTGACACATTTTTCGGTGCGAAGCGGTCCACATGTGGACCCCGCTTTGACCAGAAACTGTCATTTGTGCCCTGTGTCCAAATTGGACTCAAGGACAGGCGTTTTTAGCTATTTGATATTTTCTGAATCTGATGGTGATATTTATTTCAGCAACCGGAGGATTACATGCAAATCTCGCTGCTGTCAGGGCTACAGTTGGAGTCAAAACCCCAGGCAAGTGTACCTTGCCAACATTGCAGTTCTTGTTACATATTTTCTTGATTTATTTATATCTTGTACATGCTTAACCTAGGACCATGTGACTTACTTAGCGTCCAATTAATAGTCGAGTGCCAACACCGGACGCGGAGTTGTGTAACGTCACCTAGAGATGGATATCGTGACCCTTAACATTCTTGTACTTGTCTTATCAAGTACATAATAACCCAGGACACTTGACACTATTCATGAGACAGAATCTTTTTGAGATATTCATAGTGATTCTGTATAGGATACAGGTTTCATAACATATTCTTTATATGCTTAGATTTTATTATGACTTGCTGCATTAGTTATAATCCTGCGTGGCATGGACATGAGACGTTGTGGACATGAGACGTATGATTATATTGGGTGGGGAGAGACACACAGGCTACAGGTTGATTATATTATGCCGGCGTCTCAGTCTCTCTCCGAGCTAGACAACCACATAATATCACTGCTACCGGCTCCCCGACACGGAGCTTGTAGTGGTCTCAGCCTGAGTTCTAGTGATGCTCTCATCTTGCATATCACTTAGCTGGTTATATAGTTTACCTTTTTGATTCATTATTGCTGCACTGTATTATTTATGGCTTGAGTTATTTTGTACCTTGCTATGTCCCCTGAGGACCTGGATCCGGATTATGTCCCCAGGTATAGCAGACGAGATCGATCCCGAGGTATACAGGACAGGAGCATTAACAGGAGCAGGCACTGGAGCAGTACCAGATCCAGTAGATGAGTGATCCCCGAGGATATCTTCTGAGTATATGCTTTATCCATACTCAGTATTTGCAGTTGTTATCTTTATTTCTGTATCTTGACTATTGTATCAGACTTGTTATCGGGTTGTTCTCCAATTTATTTACTTGTGACTTGCTGATGATTATATTTTACTCTATTGATATTGATGTATTCATTCTGTGGATGAGATTAGTAGACCCTTATTGTTGTATTACAGCTTAAGTATGCCCCGATGGATCCATTAAATTGGGTTTGTCTATCGGTGTGTGCTGCTTGCCATTGCCACGTGTCTAGTCCTTCAATATTTTGGGACTGGGGCGTGACATAGTTTTTTTGGTGGCCCATGCAGGTCAACGACTAAAATTGCTTCGGTTTCAACTTAGGGACCGAGCAAGCCTGCAATAAGAATAGGATAAGTTTTTAGGATCTCATCCACTTGCTTGAATCGTTCTTGACATCTATATCGGATTCGAATTAATTCTTGACTTGCATCCTGCCTTGATTCCTGTGCGCCTCTTATTATTTATTTTTGATGCAGAGTAATGGATTCACGAGCAAACAACGAGACTCCTGCAAGATCACCACGAGATGCTGTGGTAACCAACGAAGAGGAAGTAACACCAGTAGGAGAAGGTCAATCAGCTCAACAACGCAGTCAAGCAAATCAACATGCCTCGAGAATCCAGCAAGATGACATTTCACCATTGACGCAGTTTACTCCACCAGTGCCCTTATTTCCACAAGGGCAAGCTATGGACGGGCAACAAATATTCCAAATATACTACACGATGATGCAAGCCTATCAGAAGGTTCAGCAAAGCCAAACGGAGGAGTTTATTTACAGACTTAGCTCAGAGCTACGGAAGTTAATCAGCTCTGTTGCAACGGACGTTCTTACTGCAGCACGGGCCATGGAGTGCCCCACCAGGATAGAGTCCAGCCAGAAGCGGCCGCATGCACCAGACCAAGCACAGCAGGAAAGAGCTGCAAAGCGACCACAGATGAATCCACCACCGAAGGCAGCACCAAGAGCCTTAGTTCTTCCTACTTGTCACTACTGTGGCAAGATAGGCCATATTAATAAGAAGTGCAGACGCAAGTTGGGACTGTGCTTGATTTACGGATCCAACAGACATTTAGCCAGAAGTTGCACGATGCATCGAGGAGAAGCACCAATAGTTAACCGACAAGCTTTACCAGTACCGAGGCCAGCCTGTCCAGCATTGGAAGCACCACAAACTGGAGTTCCACCACCATATCCAGGAGGGTATCAGCCGAGGCCACCTTTGATACCCAGGCACTACTCTTCCAGCAGGCTCAGCAGCAGCAGAGGAATCGACTGCAAGGACGCGGACAAGCCCTGGCGATGACTTTAGAGGACGCGCAGACTCGTGGATTAGCTAATGCGCATAAGTTTTTCATAGTTATCTGTTGCTAGTATTGCTTTAGCTCGTGCCTGTTGGTTCGTGACCCTAGCCTTAACCTAATAATTTTGAAATAACCTAGTATACTTTTACAAGTGATAACCTAGTTTTCTAAAATTATAGTTTTCTAGATTTCCTTTATTCTGAAAATTTCATAACTTCCATTTCTTAGGGAAGGGATTTTCTTAAACCCCTCAACCTTGATTCTTCTTGATAGTAATGTGCTTCGAACAATGTTTGCAACCGTGTCATCTCTGTTGACCGGTTATTCTTTGATTGCGAGGACGCAATCCTCTTAAGGGGGGTAGATTGTAAACCCTCTGATTTTTCAGGAATTTTTAAAATGGATTTTTATAATTTTTCTGTAATTTTCTGTAATTTTTTTGTAATTAAAACTAAGATATTTTATGATTAAATAATTTTTAAATATTGTTAAATAATATTAAAATATTATGAAAATAATATTTTCCAGTGTAAAATAAAAAATTAGACATAGGATAATTTTCCTGGAATTTATTGGACCCCGAAAGCATTTTTAAAGTCCTAAAAACTAAGTTTTAATTAACCCTAGAAATAAACCCGGTTCAATTGAACCAAACCAACCGACCCAAACCGGACCCGGTCTAGCTGAACCGGCCCAACCCTTGCGGGTCGGATCCGGGCCCGTCAGCCAACCCGACCCAACCCGCTTCGACCCGACCCGTGCTACAGTGTACCCTTTTTTCTCTCCCGACCCGACGCCGCTTCGTCTTCGCCGGCCGACCCGCCGTGGCGCCTCGCCTCCCAGCCGCTCCGGCTCCCCTGCAACGCCCGCCGCTCCGTCTCCCCTCCCCCGCAACGGCCACTGCTCCGCCTTCCTTCCTTGCCCTATAAAACCTCGCTCCCCTTGTCGTCGTCCCCGGCCAAACCATCCGCTGCCACCGCCTCGACCACCGTCCCAGCCGTCTTCCCCAGTGCCACCCTCAACCACCGTCGTCCCCGACCTAAATCCTTCCCTCCGCCTGAACCCTAACCCCTCCACCGTCTAACCACCAGCTCAGCTCCACCGCCTTCACCTCGCTGCTTCCCTTCTCCTCCAGCCCTCCGCCTCAACCCAGCTCTGCCAGACCTCGACGAGCCTTCAGCCGCCAACGCTCCACCTCCCTCTCTCCTTCAGCCGTAGTGCCACCGCCACCATCGAGTCGACGTCTCCCGCACCACCGTCCTCGGTCACCCACGAGCGCCACCCGCCTCCACCAGCGCAGCCAGGCAGCCTCCGCCTGAGCCGCCTCGGCCGAAGTTGCCTCCGCCAGCAAGTTGCCTCTCCTCCGGCGAAGCCCTGGTGCCCCAGCCGCTTTCCAGCATCGAAACCCTAACCCTAGCTACAGTGGACACCGTGTCGCGTTGTGTCGAGTTGCCTCGAGGACACGGGAAATCCCAGTTTCTGCGTAGCCCTGTTCAGGTACCCTTTTATCTTTCCTCGTTACCCCGTTTTCTGTTTTGTCTATTGTGACACGAACCCTGCGTGACCCTCTCGATGCCCATATAACCCGCTCGGTGTGTTGCGTCCTGTGGTGATCGCGAACGGCGATCCAAAAACAGGAAAATATTCGCCCCATTTTCTTCCGGAACTGAGTGCGTTCTGCCAAACGGGATGACTTGGTCGCGTGCGGTCTTCACCGAAAGGTGCACGCTATTGATACGGTCGTACGAGATTTCGTAGAAGTTGATTTGGATGTGCGTGCACACCAAAATCAACGCGTACCCGCCGACAACGTCCCGTATCAGCCTGTTCTGGATCTCGTTCTAACTTTGTGTACATACGTCGAATCGAAACGAAACTTGTGTCATCGGACTCGTAGCAATACGCTGGTCCTGTGACCCAAGTTTAGTTCGATTCTGAGAACGTTGACAAAATCGTGTATCGTGGGCCCCACGGCTCCACTTGACGGACGATTTTGTGATCGGCTCATCGGAATCCAATTCTGAAAGTTTCGTTGGATTCGTATCATCGTTCTGGACTTGTTGACACTAAGTTTGATGAATTTGGAGACCATTGTTCCTGACACATTTTTCGGTGCAAAGCGGCCCACATGTGGACCCCGCTTTGACCAAAAACTGTCATTTGTGCCCTGTGTCCAAATTGGACTCAAGGACAGGCGTTTCTAGCTATTTGATATTTTCTGAATCTGATGGTGATGTTTATTTCAGCAACCGGAGGATTACCTGCAAATCTTGCTGCTGCCAGAGCTACAGTTGGAGTCAGAACCCCAGGCAAGTGTAACTTGCCAACATTGCAATTCTTGTTACATATTTTCTTAATTTATTTATATCTTGTACATGCTTAACCTAGGAACGTGTGACTTACTTAACGTTCGATTAATAGTTGGGTGCCAACACCGTACGCGGAGTTGTGTAACGTCACCTAGAGATGGATATCGTGACCCTTTACATTCTCGTACTTGTCTTATCAAGTACATCATAACCCAAGACACTTGACACTATTCATGAGATAGAATCTTTCTGAGATATTCATGGTGATTCTGTATAGGATACAGGTTTCATAACATATTATTTATATGCTTAGATTTTATTATGACTTGCTGCATTAGTTATGATCCTGCGTGGCATGGACATGAGACGTATGATTACATTGGGTGGGGAGAGACACACAGGCTACAGGTTGATTATATTATGTCGGCGTCTCAGTCTCTCTCCGAGCTAGACAACTACATAATATCACTACTACCGGCTCCCCGACACGGAGCTTGTAGTGGTCTCAGCCTGAGTTCTAGTGATGCTCTCATCTTGCATATCACTTAGCTGGTTATATAGTTTACCCTTTTGATTCATTATTGCTGCACTGCATTATTTATGACTTGAGTTATTTTGTACCTTGCTATGTCCCCTGAGGACCTGGATCCGGATTATGTCCCCAGGTATAGCAGACGAGATCGATTCCGAGGTATACAGGACAGGAGCATTAACAGGAGCAGGCACTGGAGCAGTACCAGATCCAGTAGACGAGTGATCCCCGAGGATATCTTCTGAGTATATGCTTTATCCATACTCAGTATTTGCAGTTGTTATCTTTATTTCTGTATCTTGACTATTGTATCAGACTTGTTATCGGGTTGTTCTCTAATTTATTTACTTGTGACTTGCTGATGATTATATTTTACTCTATTGATATTGATGTATTCATTCTGTGGATGAGATTAGTAGACCCTTATTGTTGTATTACAGCTTAAGTATGCCCCGATGGATCCATTAAATTGGGTTTGTCTATCGGTGTGTGCTGCTGGCCATTGCCACGTGTCTAGTCCCTCGATATTTTGGGACTGGGGCGTGACAGGTTAGGATTGCATGAGGAATAGTCATGACTAGAATACATTTTTTTCCTCTTGTGTATATATACTCCTCTTTCTCTCTCCTCTCTTTCATTTTTTATTTCTTTCCTTTACTTCTTATTTCCACTTCTTCCTTCCCTCAAGGGCTCCCAACCGAAACCCTAAGCCCTAGCCCTAGACTTGGTTCTAGGAAGAGGTTTGTTAGTCCACCAAGGCAAGTACATCTTGCTCAAAGTGGTGAAGCCATATATTTTTATTTTTTTGCATATATATAGTAATAAAAATGTGTTTGATGGAAAATATTCTCCTTGATGTTCTCATTAGTTTTAGTTCTTGGAGTTTTTGGTTTTGATGAATGGTTTTGAGTAGATATGAGTTTTAAAGTTAGGGTTTTTATGGGTTCTAAAAGTTTTTTTTTGTTTTGATCTATTAAAACATGGTATTTTAAAAATAGCTTTTTTTGGTTGATGGAGCACTTTATTTCGAGCATTTTGGCTTTTGGTTCACTTGATTCAGAGTTTAAATGAAATTTTTATGAAGAAAATATTTTTTTGGTTTTTAGAGCTTTTCCTCCATGGCTGAACTTGTTGTTTGGAGAAGACAAAGTTCTCATACGGCCAGCATCATATGCGGCCGAGACTTCCATGCGGCATGATCCTTATGCGGCCTGGACCCTTTGCAGCATAACCAACCAGCATGCGTCCATTTTGTTGGAAGCATGATTGACCATTACACAAAGTGTTCTGGAGCTAAGTAACAAAACTCCTTATATTTTGTTCGCTGGACGAATAAGAAATTCGCTAAGTCTAAAGAGCAATACGCGGACGAGTGACTTATGCGGCAAGCAGAGTATGCGGCCACCTTCCCTTGGACGCATGACTCTAAAATCTTGGCACATATCTCTATAATTTTATCTTTTTCTTTCTGACACACTTTATGGCCTGTCACATCCATCACTTCAGTCACTTCTCTGACACATCACTCTGGCACTTGTCCCATAGAGTAAACTTTTGTCCGTAGCATGCGACTTGAAGGAGCATGCGGCCTAGGATCTTATGCGGCCTGGGATCGTATGTGGCCTGAGGTAGCATACGACCGACAGTCTATGCCGTATCCGTCTCATGTGCCAAGTTGTGCATGCAGCTTCGCTATTCTATTTGGAATATTTCTTTGTTCTATGTGGTTTGTCTTGACAATTGCTTATGATTGACCTTAAGGAAGAATAAACTTAGTAACCCGACCTTGTTCTAGACATGACCATGTGCTAGAATTGACTATCTCATAAGTGACTAACCAGCTATGTGCATAACATGAGCTACATGTCCCAATATGATAAGGCTCATATGACCAACTGTAAGTTTAGTAATTCGACCCTTTTTCTTGTATTTGTGCTGATATAATTACTACGTGCTACGTGTACATATGTTATAAGGTGCACTGAGGTACGACCATATTATAATGTGCATTGAGGTGCGACATAACTTGCTACGTGCTATGCGATTACATGTTTCGGGTTGTGCATCGAGAATGCCCCCTATACTACGTGACATGTGATATTATTATATTATTTCTCCAGCACATGCATGGTATATGGGTCAACTACCAAAGCGTGGCTAGGACTTATTGTTTGTTGCATCATGCTCGGGTGAATCCAGTTTGAGCTATCAAGTAACAAAGTTGATTCGTATCTAGCTTGGACCGTACTATGATACGACATATAGGGGGATTGATCATGTGACCACGCCATGTGATTCCCAACATAACCATAGGAGTACTCTAGGCAACTAAAACTGGTAGAGCATTGGAGGGATGAAATCCTGAGATCGTGCACATTAGCCACCTTATTCTATCGTCATGGCGTGCAAGGCTGAACCCCATGGATATTGGTCACGTCCGCACTAGTGGACGACAATATCTGAATACTTATATTGTACAATACATTCTATGTGACTCTACCATTTGTAAACCCCCCTAAATTTTTTAAATTATTAAATCTTGGATTTCTCCCAATTTTCTGGAATTTTCTGTAATTAAAATCAAGCTTTTCAATTAATAAATGATTTTTAATTAGCAATAAATAATATTAAAATATCATGAAAGTAACATTTTTGGGTGTAAAATGAAAAATTGGACTTAGGGTAATTTTTTTGGATTTTTTTGGGCCTCAGAACTATTTTTAAATGCCTAAAAAACTAAATTTAATTAATTAATTAAATTAAAACTGTTTTATTATTATTATTATTATTATTATTATTATTATTATTATTATTATTTATATTTATATTTTTTTTTTTCTGGGCCGGCCCGGCCCAGTGGGCCGAAGCCCAGCCCAGCTACCCAGCCCGCCTGCAATCTGGGTCGGGTCGGGTCGGGCAACCCGACCCGCTAGCCACCCGACCGCCTCCGACCGGGTCTCCCCCTCTCTCCCTCGCCTCCGCGTCGCGCGCCGCCTCCGCCGCGCCCTCCCCCGCACCGGCCGGCCACTCACCCCCTCGGCCCGCCTTCCGCGGCCACGCCACCACCCAACACCACCTATAAAAACCCCGGCTCCCCCATCTCCTCCGCCCTCACTTTCCCTCCGGCCACTGCCCTAACCTCCCCTCCGGCTCCCCGCCGCCCCGTGCCACCTCGCCGCCACCGGCCGACCGCCTCGCCGACCTCCCAGCGCCTCCCTCCCCCTCGGCGCCGCCCGCCGTCTCCTCCCGCAAACCGCAGCAACCAGCAGCAGCAGCCGCAGCCGCCGCTGCCGGACCTCCCCGCGCGCCGCCGACCGCCAGCAGCTCCGCCTCGCTCCGGCGACCAGTCCCCCGCCCTCGCCGGCCGCCCAGCAGCCGCCCCTCGCCGGATTCCGTCGAAAACCCTAACCCTAGCCCTAATTTGAGATTCCGTGTCGGACACGACACGGACACGTCTCGACCCTGATTTTCGGGTCCCCTTCAGGTACGCGTAACTTTCGCCTCGTAGCTCCGTTTCCAATTCCGCAAATTGCGTTGTGAAGCCTGTATGACCCTCTCGGTGTCCGGACAAACTGTTCGGGACATCGCGTCCTGTGGTGATCGCACACCGCGATCCAAAAACAGGAAAAACCAGACCCTGTTTCACCCCGGAACCGAGTACGTCCCGCCAAACGAGATGACTTGGTCGCGTGCGGTCTTCGCAGATACGTACGCACCGTCGATACGGACGTGTGAGATTTTGCGGAAGCTGATTCGGGTGTGCGTGCATACCGGAATCAACGCGTATCCGCGGACATCACCCCGTATCCGGCTTTTCTGCAATTTGCCCTAACTTCGTGCACACTCGTCAGATCGAGACGAAACTTATGCCATCGGAATCGTAGCGATACGCTGGTCCTGTGGGTCAAGTTTGGTTCGATTCTGAGAACGTTGACGAAATCGCGTGTCGTGGGCCCCACAGGCCCCGCTCGACGGGCGATTTTGTGTTTGGCTCATCGGAATCCAAATCTGGAAGTTCCATTGGGTTCGTATCAGCGTTCCTGACCTGTTGACAGTAAGTTTGGTGAATTTGGAGACCTTTGACCCGGACGCGTTTCTCGGTGCAAAGCGGGCCCACCGGCGGACCCCGTTTTGACCCGAAACTGCCGTTTTTGCCCTTGTCTCCAAATTGGACCCAAGGACAGGCGTTTCTAGCTATTTGACATCTTCTGAGAGTGATGGTAATGTCTATTTCAGCTTTTGGACTCATCTCTGGACTTTTTCCCCAAGAACTAAATTAACCAGATCCAAACAACAGGCAAGTACCTGCACTTCAAGTTAATCTTTATATTGTGATAATTAAATTCCCTGCTCTACTAGTACTCTTGCTGATTACACGTAGTGTTAGAATACTATATTTCATGTCTTGAATATTGGAATTCATGTCTTATTTTTCATGTCGGGTGGGAGAATACTGAAAGGCATGTAGTTTACCCTTCCCCTTGCCGTGAATAATAGCTGTTGGTACACGACTGTCCATCAGCCGGATCTCGATTATTCGTGATTAATAGCCATTCATGACGGCCGGATTAGCCTTATAAACCCCTACATGCCAACTAAGTATTCTAAAAACAAACACAAGTTTCATACAGATAACTTCTGGTCATGTTATATTCTTGCTGACTGTGTAGTTTCTTTTCCTGCTCGTTTACTTCTGTTTTCTCATATTCCTGTTTATAGTTTTGACTCTGAGATATTAATATTCCTTTATGCAGTTTCCTTAACATGATATTCAATGTTTAATTGTCATAAATATTTAGTTTAACATTGTTGTGCACTGTGTACTTTGCTCCTTTCCTGACTAGATCTGTTGATTTAGGCGATGATGAGGATCTTGCCCCTACTTATTATGGTCCTTGTGAGGGTACAGATGATACCTATGAGGAGCCAGAACCCACTCAGGAGACCCCTGCTGCTGAGTAGCTAGTAGTAGCTATCTTTCATTTCTATTTCTTATCTTATTTATCGGGTTTGTCCCCGATTTCAATATACAATTTCTGTACTTAAACATTTAAAATTGTTGTCGCATTTATTTCAGTTGCAAATTTTAAGTTTCTATTCCCATTATTATCTTGCCTATGTTAATTGTGAATGAGTTAGACTAGTTTAGATGGATTGACCTAGACAGCGTACTACCGCCGACTCTGCGGCGTAGGCTGGACGTACCCACGTACTCGTGCCCGAACTTCCGGGTGCGGGTCGTGACACGTTTTTATGGTGGCCCATGCAGGTCCTATCCTAAAATAGGGTAATACCCTAGGACAGGGTATGGAATAAAATTGAGGATTCTAGGAAAAGCTCATTCACAGTATAGCGTCCTTATTTCAATTCTTGATATCATTGCTGCTCAATTTTTTCCTATCGCCTTTGATTTCCAAGTATTCTATTCTGATCTTCCTATCCCTTAATCTTTCAGAATGGTCCAGACCAGGAACACAGTAGGAGGCACATTAGAACCAGCTGAGCAGAATGTGCCCGAGACTCTTGCACTCCCGCCGCCTCCATCTGTCCCGGCAGTTACCCTAGATGGGGCACAACTGCTAGGAGTGTTCCAGGGATTGGTGGAATCCCAGAAAGAACAGACGGCACTTCTGCGGACCAGCCTCTCAGAAGCTCTTAAGCCCCAGGAGTCGTCACTCAAGAGGCCAGGGAGTGCCAAAGACTTCAAGAATCTGAGACCCCTGGAATTTTACGGAACTGAGGGTATTCTCTATGCCGATGAATGGATAGAGAATGTCGAGAGACTCCTGAAGACTGCCCGGGTCCCTGATGACCTCAAAGTGGAGTCCGTAAGCCTGCAACTGTTCGACATTGCTCGAACCTGGTTCAGAGATGAACCTCAACTATCTGCTCCCGACATCACCTGGGAAGATTTTAAAAGGCTATTCAAGGAGAAATTCTACCCCGAAGTGGCTCGGGAAGCTCTCGAAAGCCAATTCGAGAGACTAGAACAAGGTAACCTGTCTGTTGATGAATATACTGCTGAATTTAGCAGGTTAAGCCACTTTGCGGAGTACATGGTTCGTACCCCGGAGGACAGAGCCCGAAGATTCAAGAAGGGGCTGTCCCCGGATATTCGCCTCGCTGTCACCACCAGCCGAGCTCGTACCTATGAGAAAATCCTGAGCGTGGCACAAGGCGTAGAGAGAGATATGGGGCACAAACTGAAGCGAGAAAGAGATACCGGAAATGCGGAACCCAATAAACGCCCTTTTCAATAACAGCAACAACAACAACAGAGGGCCCCGCAGCAAACTCAGCGTCCTCTCCCTCGAGCTCCAGCACCCCAACACCAGGCTCAGGGACAGAACCAGCGAGCTCCCCCTTGCAACTATTGCCAAAAACCAGGCCACACTTGGCAAGACTGTAGAAAGAGGCTGGGTGCCTGTCTCTATTGTGGCTCCCCAGCACATCAATTGAGGGACTGTCCTGCTGCTCAAGGACGCCCCGCTGCACCAAAGGCTCCAGTCCAGGCCAGGCCTCCAGCAGCACAACAGAGGGGACCCCCGTTTCCAACTCAACAACAACGCTTTGCTCAGCACCAACAGCAGCAACAGAGGGGTACACCGCAGCAAGGCCGTGCTTATGCAATGACTCTGGAAGAAGCAGAAGCCACAGCAGACGTGATCACAGGTTCCGTGCTTATAAATTCAATACCAGCTATTACTTTATTTGACTCTGGAGCTTCTCATTCATTCATGTTAGTAGATTTCCTTATGAAGCATAGCTTAACCACTAAACCCCTTAGGAATTGTTATAAGATCATTACCGGTGGAGGAATCATCCCGGTTAGTGATGCCTGTAACAATTGTCCTATTTCACTATGTGGAAGAGAACTGTATGCTAGACTACTTGTAATGCCAGTGCCCAGTTTTGACATTATACTGGGTATGGATTGGTTAAGTCAACATCATGCCACAATAGACTGTCACAGAGGCAGTGTAATCTTCAGACCCCCTGGCGAGCCAGAATTTGAATTTGCTAGAGGTTCTAGAGAAATGGGTAATAACATAATTTGTGGAGCCCTAGTAACAGAAGAATTGCCACCTATCATCTCTGAATACCTTGATGTCTTCCCTGAGGATCTCCCAGGCTTACCTCCAGACCGAGAAGTTGAATTCTCCATTGACTTAGTGCCAGGAGCAGCACCAGTGTCCCAAAATCCCTACAGAATCAACAAGAAGGAGATAATAGAACTAAATGAGCAAATTAAAGAACTAGAAGACAAATGCTTCATTAGGTCTAGTGTCTCATCCTGGGGAGCTCCAGTATTATTTGTGCCCAAGAAGGACGGAACATCCCGAATGTGTATTGACTATAGGGCCTTGAATGCCTTAACAATTAAGAATAAGTATCCCCTGCCCAGGATAGATGACTTATTTGATCAGCTGAGTGGAGCTCGGGTATTTTCCAAGATTGATTTGAGGTCTGGTTACCACCAAGTAAGGGTGAGAAAGGAAGACATCCCTAAAACTGCTTTCAATACCCGGAACGGACACTACGAATTCTTAGTAATGCCGTTCGGGTTGACGAATGCTCCGGCAGTTTTTATGAACCTAATGAACAGAGTTTTCCAGCCATACCTAGACAAATTTGTAGTGGTCTTCATTGATGATATTTTGATCTACTCCAAGACCCCCGAAGAACATGAAGAACATTTGAGGTTAGCCTTGGAGACTTTGAGGAAGGAAAAACTTTATGGAAAATTGTCTAAATGTGCTTTCTTCCTAGACAAAGTAGAATTCTTGGGACATATTGTGACTGGAGATGGAATAGCAGTAGATCCTAAGAAGATAGCTGCAGTAGAATCCTGGCCCACTCCAGACTCTGTAGCTGAGATTAGAAGTTTCCTGGGACTAGCTGGCTACTATTGGAAGTTTGTGAAGGACTTTGCTAGAATAGCGGAACCCATGACAAAATTAACAAGAAAAGATGAAGAGTTCACCTGGACTGATGAATGTCAGCGTGCTTTTGAGGAATTGAAGAAAAGACTGACTTCTGCCCCTATTCTGACCTTACCTTCCGGAACCGGAGGTTTTGCTATTTATAGTGATGCTTCTGGAAAAGGTCTAGGTTGCGTGCTGGAGCAGAACAAGAAGGTAATAGCCTATGCCTCTAGACAGCTTCGACCCCATGAAAAGAATTATCCAACTCATGATTTAGAATTGGCAGCTGTCATTTTTGCTCTTAAACTTTGGAAGCATTATCTTTATGGAGAAAGGGTGGAAATATTTACAGACCATAAAAGTCTAAAATATATCTTCACTCAGAAGGAGCTAAACATGAGGCAAAGAAGGTGGCTGAAACTAATGAAAGACTTTGATATCACTCTTCAATATCATCCTGGGAAGGCAAATGTAGTTGCTGATGCTCTAAGCAGGTATCTTATGGCGATGTACTTGACTATGGACAGACACCTGCTGGAGGACTTGGAAAGTTTAGGTATTGAAGTAATTATCCCAGGAAAAGAAGGCCAAATGATGAACTTGCAGATTCAGTCTACCTTAATGGACAAGATCAAGGAGACTCAATTTCAGGACGAAGGCCTACGAAGCCTTCGAGGTCAAGTGCAAGCTGGACTAGTAGAAGAATTCAGAATTCATGAAGATGGATCACTGAGGCATGGAGATAGATTATGTGTACCTTAAGGAGACATAAGAGAAGAAATTATGCAAGAGGCGCACAGATCGCAGTACTCTATACATCCAGGAGCCAACAAGATGTACAAGGACCTGAGGACGCATGTTTGGTGGCATGGCATGAAAAGAGAAGTAGCCAGGTTCGTATCTCGTTGTTTAGTGTGCCAGCAAGTCAAGGCAGAAAGACAAAGACCTGGAGGATTGCTTCAACCCCTACCCATTCCGGAGTGGAAGTGGGAACATATCACAATGGATTTTATTTTCGGACTTCCAAGGACACCTAGTGGAAAGGATGCAATCTGGGTGATAGTAGATAGACTGACCAAGTCTGCATATTTTTTACCTTTCAAAGTGGGGCTATCTACAGAGAAGCTGGCAGATTTATATATCAGACATATTTTTAGGCTGCATGGAGTTCCAGTAAGTATTGTCTCCGACCGAGATTCAAGGTTCACCTCTCACTTCTGGAAGAGCTTACAAGCCAGCTTGGGGACGCAACTCAAATTCAGCACAGCTTATCATCCCCAAACCGATGGACAATCGGAACGTACAATCCAGACACTTGAAGATATGCTCCGTACATGTGTTCTAGATTTTGGAGGATCCTGGGAAGACTACCTACATCTGGTGGAGTTCTCTTATAATAACAGTTACCAAGCCAGCATAGAGATGACTCCATTTGAAGCTCTGTATGGACGAAGATGTCGTACCCCGCTATCATGGGACGACGTTGGAGAAAGAGCCTTGCTGGGACCAGAGATGGTGATCGATTCAGCTGAGAAGGTAAAGCAAATAAGGGACAGACTTCGAGTGGCTCAAGACAGGCAACGACATTGGGCAAATAGCCACCGAAGGCCCTTGGAATTTGAGGTAATTAAATTTATGAAATTCAAGTCAATTTAAATATTTTGCCTATGGAACTAAGACTTGATTATGACTTTGTTAAAGGTTGAAGAGCTGGTATTCTTAAAGATTTCCCCGATACGTGGTACCATTAGGTTCGGAAGGAGTGGAAAACTCAGCCCAAGATTTATTGGACCTTTTGGCATTCAGGAGAAAATCGGAGAAGTGGCATACCGACTGGCATTGCCACCCTCTCTGGATGGAGTACATAACGTCTTCCACGTGTCGCAGCTGAGGAAGTACGTGTCAGACCCCAGCCACATTTTGGATCACTCAGAGCTCGAAGTAGGCCCAAGTCTGACTTACCAGGAGCAACCCGTGGAGATACTGGATCGCTCGGAGAAAGTCCTACGGAACCAGGTTATCTCACTGGTTCGCGTAGCTTGGAAGCACCATTCTTCCGGCGAATCCACCTGGGAGCGAGAAGACGAGATTAGAGAGCGATACCCCTATCTTTTTGAACCCTGAGGTGTATTTTATTTCTCGGCCTTTCTTTTCGTGCCTTGTTATCCTTAAATTTCGAGGACAAAATTTTTGTAAGTTGGGTAGGTTGTAAACCCCCCTAAATTTTTCAAATTATTAAATCTTGGATTTTTCCCAATTTTCTGGAATTTTCTGTAATTAAAATCAAGCTTTTCAATTAATAAATGATTTTTAATTAGTAATAAATAATATTAAAATATCATGAAAGTAACATTTTTGGGTGTAAAATGAAAAATTGGACTTAGGATAATTTTTCTGGATTTTTCTGGGCCTTAGAACTATTTTTAAATGCCTAAAAAACTAAATTTAATTAATTAATTAAATTAAAACTGTTTTTTTATTATTATTATTATTATTATTATTATTATTATTTATATTTATATTTTTTTTTATTTTTCTGGGCCGGCCCGGCCCAGTGGGCCGAAGCCCAGCCCAGCCCAGCTACCCAGCCCGCCTGCAATCCGGGTCGGGTCGGGTCGGGCAACCCGACCCGCTAGCCACCCGACCGCCTCCGACCGGGTCTCCCCCTCTCTCCCTCGCCTCCGCGTCGCGCGCCGGCCACTCACCCCCTCGGCCCGCCTTCCGCGGCCACGCCACCACCCAACACCACCTATAAAAACCCCGGCTCCCCCATCTCCTCCGCCCTCACTTTCCCTCCGGCCACTGCCCTAACCTCCCCTCCGGCTCCCCGCCGCCCCGTGCCACCTCGCCGCCACCGGTCGACCGCCTCGGCGACCTCCCAGCGCCTCCCTCCCCCTCGGCGCCGCCCGCCGTCTCCTCCCGCAAACCGCAGCAACCAGCAGCAGCAGCCGCAGCCGCCGCTGCCGGACCTCCCCGCGCGCCGCCGACCGCCAGCAGCTCCGCATTGCTCCGGCGACCAGTCCCCCGCCCTCGCCGGCCGCCCAGCAGCCGCCCCTCGCCGGATTCCGTCGAAAACCCTAACCCTAGCCCTAATTTGAGATTCCGTGTCGGACACGACACGGACACGTCTCGACCCTGATTTTCGGGTCCCCTTCAGGTACGCGTAACTTTCGCCTCGTAGCTCCGTTTCCAATTCCGTAAATTGCGTTGTGAAGCCTGTATGACCCTCTCGGTGTCCGGACAAACTGTTCGGGACATCGCGTCCTGTGGTGATCGCACACCGCGATCCAAAAACAGGAAAAACCAGACCCTGTTTCACCCCGGAACCGAGTACGTCCCGCCAAACGGGATGACTTGGTCGCGTGCGATCTTCGCAGATACGTACGCACCGTCGATACGGACGTGTGAGATTTTGCGGAAGCTGATTCGGGTGTGCGTGCACACCGGAATCAACGCATATCCGCGGACATCACCCCGTATCCGGCTTTTCTGCAATTTGCCCTAACTTCGTGCACACTCGTCAGATCAAGACGAAACTTGCGCCATCGGACTCGTAGCGATACGCTGGTCCTGTGGGTCAAGTTTGGTTCGATTCTGAGAACATTGACGAAATCGCGTGTCGTGGGCCCCACAGGCCCCGCTCGACGGGCGATTTTGTGTTTGGCTCATCGGAATCCAAATCTGGAAGTTCCGTTGGGTTCGTATCAGCGTTCCTGACCTGTTGACACTAAGTTTGGTGAATTTGGAGACCTTTGACCCGGACGCGTTTCTCGGTGCAAAGCGGGCCCACCGGCGGACCCCGTTTTGACCCGAAACTGCCGTTTTTGCCCTTGTCTCCAAATTAGACCTAAGGACAGGCATTTTTAGCTATTTGACATCTTCTGAGAGTGATGGTAATGTCTATTTTAGCTTTTGGACTCATCTCTGGACTTTTTCCCCAAGAACTAAATTAACCAGATCCAAACAACAGGCAAGTACCTGCACTTCAAGTTAATCTTTATATTATGATAATTAAATTCCCTGCTCTACTAGTACTCTTGCTGATTACACGTAGTGTTAGAATACTATATTTCATGTCTTGAATATTGGAATTCATGTCTTGTTTTTCATGTCGGGTGGGAGAATACTGAAAGGCATGTAGTTTACCCTTCCCCTTGCCGTAAATAATAGCTGTTGGTACACGACTGTCCATCAGCCGGATCTTGATTATTCGTGACTAATAGCCGTTCATGACGGCCGGATTAGCCTTATAAACCCCTACATGCCAACTAAGTATTCTAAAAACAAACACAAGTTTCATACAGATAACTTCTGGTCATGTTATATTCTTGCTGACTGTGTAATTTCTTTTCCTGCTCGTTTACTTCTGTTTTCTCATATTCCTGTTTATAGTTTTGACTCTGAGATATTAACATTCCTTTATGCAGTTTCCTTAACATGATATTCAATGTTTAATTGTCATAAATATTTAGTTTAACATTGTTGTGCACTGTGTACTTTGCTCCTTTCCTGACTGGATCTGTTGATTTAGGCGATGATGAGGATCTTGCCCCTACTTATTATGGTCCTTATGAGGGTACAGATGATACCTATGAGGAGCCAGAACCCACTCAGGAGACCCCTGCTGCTGAGTAGCTAGTAGTAGCTATCTTTCATTTCTATTTCTTATCTTATTTATCAGGTTTGTCCCCGATTTTAATATACAATTTCTGTACTTAAACATTTGAAATTGTTGTCGCATTTATTTCAGTTGCAAATTTTAAGTTTCTATTCCCATTATTATCTTGCCTATGTTAATTGTGAATGAGTTAGACTAGTTTAGATGGATTGACCTAGACAGCGTACTACCACCGACTCTGCGGCGTAGGCTGGACGTACCCACGTACTCGTGTCCGAACTTCCGGGTGCGGGTCGTGACACCATTGTAGCCTTATGAGGGACCGGTGCATAATATACAATGTGCTATGCAATTACTATGGCTTGGTTAGTCCTGCTAAACAGCTCACGATCTGAGGATTTCTTTATGCATATGTTCTGAGATAACTCAGACTCCACATAATAAGTCGTATGATTGATTGGCCGATTTAAAAGAGTATGTGTTGGTAGTCTAGGGATATGAACTATTGTGTTTGTGACGTTTCAACCAGTCCCCTTGTTTGGTTGTATGCGCCAATGTGTCACAATAGGTCATGTACATAAGCTGCATATTATACCTATATCTTAGCTTGTATTGTGACATGTGTATTCTGGATTATATTGATGTGTTGTATCTTCATTGTGTTCATAATTGGTGAGTTATACCCTGTCTCGGCATAGTACGATACCTCTTGTCCTTGTTTGGTTGTAGAGGTATCCTACTGCTCCGATGAAAGATCATACACTTGCAGTTGTAGCACAGATTCCTATTTTATGTACTAATTAGTTTTGCTTCATTCACTTGTGCTCCTTTGTGGTACTTGCTATCGGGGCCTGACCCTGCTGGTTTTGTTTGGCCAGATTAATAGCAGAGCCCGAGGATCCTGTCATGTATCTGACCGATGACGAATACCAGTAGAATGTCCGCCGAGGAACTTGAGTGGGTTTATTCTCCCCCACTATGAGTATTATTTTATATTACATTTTTGGCGTTTAGCCGACGACACTTGTTAGCCGATTTATTTAGACATTAGTTCCTCTACATGGTTGTATATTATTCAGATCGCGACTGACTTACAGTCATATACTCTTGGCAATGTACTAGTGTACCATCATGTATAACTAGTTTCATGATCATTCTGATAAAGAGTCAGGGACGCCTAACTGATTTATCTTACATGTTCATTCTTATTGGTTCTTGGTTGATGATTGAGACATAGATGTTCTTGACCCTAGGTGACTTAATTGTAGTATGCATCCCTTGTCTAGTTACAGCCATGGCCGTTGTACGACATTTTATACCTTGTACGGAAGAGCTGGCCATATCTGTCTCCGTATTTTGGTACTAGAACGTGACACTACATGACGTGCTTTATACCTGTAAATCCCCTGATTTTTTAAGACTTTCAAATTTGGATTTTACACAATTTTCTGGAATTTTTTGGGAATTTTCTGTAATTTAAAAATAGAATTTTAATATTTAAATTATTTTTAAATGATAATAAATAGTATTAAAATATTATGAAAATAATATTTTTGGGTGTAAAATAAAAAACTGGACTTAGGATAATTTTCTGGGAATTTATTGGGCCCCGGACCTATTTTTTAAAACACCTAAAGTAATTTATTTAATTATTTATTTATTAAATAATTACTGATTGCTAATATTATTATTATTATTATTTTTATAAATGGACCCGGCCCATTTCCCCCAGCCCAGCCCGGCCCACGAACCCGGCCCAGCCCCTCCCGGGTCGGGTCGGATCCGCCAGACCCGACCCGCCCGTGCCCGCAACCCGCTACCCCTCTCTCCCTCTTCCCGCGTCCTCCGGCGGCGCCCGATTCCTGCGCCGCCCGCCGCGCGCCCCGCCCGGCCATGTCCACCCCGCCTCCGCCTTCTCCGCCCCTCTCCCCGCCTTCTCCGCCCAGGCCGCCTCTCTCGGCCCACGACCACCCGCCCGACTCCCCTTCCTCCACCCTATAAATCCCCCCGGCAACCCCGAACCCTCCACCACACGCCGCCCTAGCCAGCTCGCCGCCACCCCCGCAGCCCTCGCCTCCGCCAGGCTCCTCCGGAGACGCCGCCGCCGCAGCTTCCCTTCCTCCTCCTCCTTTTGCCTCCTTCTCCGCAGCGCCGAGCAGCAGCAGCAGCTAGAGGCGAACCCCGCCGCTGCTCCGGCCGCCTCCGTCCCCTACGCCGCCTCCGTCCAGCCTCGTCGGCGCCGCCCGAGCCCCCTCCGGCCGGCCTCCCCCACCGCAGCGTTGCCCCGGTCGCCCTCCGTCCTGAGCCGCCGGATCCCTAACCCTAACCCTAATTTCTATTTCCTGTGTCGGACACAGGACACGTGTCCTATGTCGTGTCGGACACAATTCGACCCCAGTTTTCGGGTCCCGTTCAGGTACGTGTATCTTCTTGCTCGTAGCTCGGATTTCGATTCTGTAAATTGCGTTGCGAAGCCTGTATGACCCTCTCGGTGCCCGGACAAACCGCTCGGGGCATCGCGTCCTGTGGTGATCGCACACCGCGATACAAAAATAGGAAAAACCAGACCCTGTTTCACCCCGGAACTAAGTACGCCCCGCCAAACGGGATGACTTGGTCGCGTGCGGTCTTCACAGATTCGTGCGCGTCGTCGATACGGACGTGTGGGATTTCACGGAAGCTGATTCGGGTGTGTGTGCACACCGGAATCAACGCGTATCCGCGGACATCGCCCCGTATCCGACTTTTCTGTAATTCACCCTAATTTTGTGTACATACGTCGGATCGAGACGAAACTTGCGCCATCGGACTCAGAGCAATACGCTGGTCCTGTGGGTCAAGTTTGGTTTGATTCTGAGAACGTTGACGAAATCGCTTGTCGTGGGCCCCACAGGCCCCGCTCGACGGGCGATTTTGTGATCGGCTCATCGGAATCCAATTCCGGAAGTTCCGTTGGGTTCGTATCATCGTTCCTGACCTGTTGACACTAAGTTTGGTAAAATTGGAGACCTTTGACCCTGACATATTTTTCAGTGCAAAGCGGGCCCGCATGTGGACCCCGTTTTGACCCGAAACTGCCGTTTTTGCCCTTGTCTCCAAATTGGATCCAAGGACATGCATTTCTAGCTGATTGATATTTTCTGGATCTGATGGTGATATTTATTTCAGCAATCGGAGTACCGTCTGCAAATCCAACCAAAGTCAGAGCCGCAGTCAGAACCGGAACCACAAGCAAGTGTACCTCGCCAAAACTTGCAGCGTTGCTACATATTTCCTTGACTTAGTTATGCATCAATGGGCAAGTGTACCTTGCCAAACCCTGCAGCTTGCTATTTATTTTCTGGACTTAATTATGCATCAGTGGGCAAGTAAAGCTTGTAAATTCTCAGTAGTTCCTGTGATAATATTTTGCTGGATTTCTTGTGTAAATCATATAAACTTGTTTTAACTGCTTAACCTAGGAAATGTGTGACGTACTTAGCGTCCGATCATAATCGGGTGCCAACCCCGTACGCGGTGTTGGGTACGTCACTTTGAGTTGGACATTCGATACCCTTACTCTTGGTACTTGTCCCATCAAGTACACCTAAACCCAGGACACTTGACACTATTCATGAGACAGAATTCTCTTGAGATATTCACGATGATTCTGTATGGGATACAGGTTATGACATGGACAGTTTATTCCTAGACATTATATGACTGCTGTATTAGTTATGATCTTGCGTGTCATGGACATGAGACGTGTGATTACATTGGGTGGGGAGAGACACACAGGCTACAGGCTGTTTTCATATATATATACTATTAGTGTGAGGTCGTAGACTCTCCAGCAGAGCTAGACCCTTTACGTGTTATTACTGCTACCCGGCTCCCCGACACAGAGCTTGTAGCGGTCTCAGCCTGAGTTCTAGTGATGCTCTCAACTTGCATTTATCACTTAGCTGGTTACATAGTTTACCCTGCTGTTTTCTTTATTTTTGCACTGCTTATATTTTGGCTTGTATTATCCGTACCTTGCTATGTCCCCTGAGGACCTGGAATGGATGATGTCCTCAGGTATAGCTGAAGAAATCCATCCAGAGATACCCCGTACTAGGGCACTTCTAGGAGCTGTACCAGGACCTGAGGATGAGCCAGCACCAGAGGACTTCTCCTGAGCAGTGGCCGTATATAGTCAGTTATTTCTGTTTCTATTTCCACTTTCTTTATTTCCTATCTATTTGCTTTGGATGTATCAGACATAATCTCGGATTGTTCACCGAGATATTTATTGAGATTGATAGTTATTCTATTGCATTATTTCTAGCATTTAATCTGTGATTATCTGTTGTGGATGAGATTAGATTAGTCTGTGACCTGTAACAATTGCTCTATTTCCTGTTAGATTATAGCTTAAGCATGCCCTGATGGATCCATTAAATTGGGTTGTCCATCGGTGCGTGCTGCTGGCCATTGCGCACGTCTCCAGTCCCTCGGCATTTTGGGACTGGGGCGTGACCTAGTTTTTGTGGTGGCCCATGCAGGTCTACGACTAAATTATTCGGTTTCAACTTAGGGACCGAACAGGCCTGCAATAAAGCTAGGATAAGTTTTAGGATCTCATCCACTTGCTTGAATCATTCTTGATATCTATTCGAATTAATTTATTGACTTGCATCCTGCCTTGATTCCTGTGCGCCTCTTATCGTTTATTTTGGATACAGGGAAATGGACCCACAAGCCAGCAACGAGGCTCATGCAGAAACACCACAAACCGTTATGGTTACCCAAGAAGACGATGTGATACCAGTCGGTGAAGGCCAATCATCACAAGGCAGCCAAGCAAGTCAGCCTGCCTCAATAATCCATCAAGATGACGTTCCACCTTCGACGCAGCCTACTCCACCGATGCCTTCCTTCCCACTGGGACCGCCTATGGATGAACAACAGATATTCCGTATGTTCTATATAATAATGCAAGCCTATCAGAGGGTGCAACAAGAAGCTCAACAAAACCAATCGGAGAACTCCATCGATAGAACTAGCTCGGAGTCACGGAGGCCAATCAATTCAAATGCAACTACCTTCGACGGGGACGTTCTTACTGCAGCGAGACCCGTGGAGTGCACCCCAAGGATCGAGTCCAGCCAGAAGTGGCCATATGCGTCAGCACCAGACCAAGCACAACAGGAAAGAGCTGCAAAGCGACCACAGATAAATCCACAACCGAGAGCATCTACACCGATTGTACTAGTCCTCCTTACTTGTCACTACTGTGGCAAGGTAGGCCACATCGCTAAAGAATGCCGACGCAGACTGGGACAATGTCTATCTTGTGGATCCAAGAAGCATGCGGTAAGGGATTGCCCAGAACATCGAGAGAAACCAGTGGTGATTCGCCAACCAGCCACGTCAACACCAGCCGGAACACCACAGGAAGGAACTCCAAAGAAGTCTCAGCTGCATCAGCCACCCGAAGCATCTCCGCAAGTACTGCCTACCTGTCAACATTGTCACAAGCAAGGCCACATTGAGAGCGGGTGCAGACGTAAGATGGGATTATGCTTGATTTGCGGAACCACTCAACACTTGGCCAAGGATTGCCCCCAGCATCGAGAGAAAGCATTGACGAATCTTTAATCCGCCACATCAGCACCAGCTGGAGCACCGCAGGCAGGAATCGCAAGGGAGTCTCACATACACCAGCCACCAGAAGCATCTCCATAGGCAATACCTGTCTGTCCATATTGTCGCAAGCGAGGCCACACCGAGGAAGAGTGCAGACGAAATAAGAGATTGTGCGTAGCTTGCGGATCCAGTCAGCATTTATTAAAAGAATGCCCTGAGCGTCGAGACAGAGCACCAACAGGTAACCAGCAAGTGTTATCAGCACCACGGTCAGCCTCTCCAGCATTGCAAGTTTTACCAATACCGAGGCCACCCTTGGCACCTCAGGAAACCCTCTTCCAGCAGGCTCAACAGCAGCAGAGGAATCAACTGCAAGGACACGGACAAGCTCCAGCGAAGACCGTGAAGAACGCGCAGACTCTTGGAGTAGCTGATGCGCGTAACTGATTTGTAGTTATCCGTTTCTAGTCTTGTTTTAGCTCGTGCCCGTTGGTTCGTGACCTCAGCCCCAACTTAGTAATTTGTAACTTGTTAATAACCTGGTTTTCATAAAAGTTGTAATTTTTTTGCTTCAACTAGATTTTTCTGGAAAGTGTATTAACTTTTATTTTTAGGGAAACGGTATTTCCCTAAGTATCTTGTGATGTGTTTCGACCGATACTTGTAACCGTGTCATCTCTGTTGACCGGTTATTCTTTGATTGCGAGGACGCAATCCTCTTAAGGGGGGTAGATTGTAAACCTCCTGATTTTTCAAGACTTTCAAATTTGGATTTTACACAATTTTCTAGGATTTTTCTGTAATTTAAAAACAGAGTTTTAATATTTAAATGATTTTTAAATGATAATAAATAGTATTAAAATATTATAAAAATAATATTTTTGGGTGTAAAATAAAAAACTGGACTTAGGGTAATTTTCTGGGAATTTATTGGGCCCCGGACCTATTTTTTAAAACACCTAAAGTTATTTATTTAATTATTTATTTATTAAATAATTACTGATTGTTATTATTATTATTATTATTATTTTTATAAATGGACCCGGCCCATTTTCCCCAGCCCAGCCCAGCCCACGAACCCGGCCCAGCCCCTCCCGGGTCGGGTCGGATCCGCCAGACCCGACTCGCCCGTGCCCGCAACCCGCTACCCCTCTCTCCCTCTTCCCGCGTCCTCCGGCGGCGCCCGATTCCTGTGTCGCCCGCCGCGCGCCCCACCCGGCCATGTCCACCCCGCCTCCGCCTTCTCCGCCCCTCTCCCCGCCTTGTCCGCCCAGGCCGCCTCTCTCGGCCCACGACCACCCGCCCGACTCCCCTTCCTCCACCCTATAAATCCCCCCGGCAACCCCGAACCCTCCACCACACGCCGCCCTAGCCAGCTCGCCGCCACCCCCGCAGCCCTCGCCTCCGCCAGGCTCCTCCGGAGATGCCGCCGCCGCAGCTTCCCTTCCTCCTCCTCCTTCCGCCTCCTTCCCCGCAGCGCCGAGCAGCAGGAGCAGCTAGAGGCGAACCCCCCGCTGCTCCGGCCGCCTCCGTCCCTTGCGCTGCCTCCGCCCAGCCTCGTCGGCGCCGCCCGAGCCCCCTCCGGCCGGCCTCCCCCACCGCAGCGTTGCCCCGGCCGCCCTCCGCCCTGAGCTGCCGGATCCCTAACCCTAACCCTAATTTCTATTTCCTGTGTCAGAAACAGGACACGTGTCCTGTGTCGTGTCGGACATAATTCGACCCCGGTTTTCGGGTTTCGTTCAGGTGCGTGTATCTTCTTGCTCGTAGCTCGAATTTTGATTCCGTAAATTACGTTGCGAAGCCTGTATGACCCTCTCGGTGCCCGGACAAACCGCTCGGGGCATCGCGTCTTGTGGTGATCGCACACCGCGATCCAAAAACAGGAAAAACCAGACCCCATTTTACCCCGGAACTGAGTACGCCCCGCCAAACGGGACAACTTGGTCGCGTGCGATCTTCACAGATTTATGCGCGTCGTCGATACGGACGTGTGAGATTTTGCCGAAGCTGATTCGGGTGTGCGTGCACACCGGAATCAACGCGTATCCGTGGACATCGCCTCGTATTCGACTTTTTTGCAATTCATCCTAATTTTGTGTACACACGTCGGATCGAGACAAAACTTATGCCATCGGACTCGTAGCAATACGCTGGTTCTGTGGGTCAAGTTTGGTTCGATTCTGAGAACGTTGACGAAATCGCGTGTCGTGGGCCCCATAGGCCCCGCTCGACGAGCGATTTTGTGATCGGCTCATCGGAATCCAATTCCAGAAGTTCCGTTGGGTTTGTATCATTGTTCCTGACCTGTTGACACTAAGTTTGGTGAAATTGGAGACCTTTGACCCTGACACATTTTTCGGTGCAAAGCGGGCCCGCATGTGGACCCCGTTTTGACCCAAAACTGTCGTTTTTGCCCTTGTCTTCAAATTGGACCCAAGGACAGACATTTCTAGCTGATTGATATTTTCTGGATCTGATGGTGATATTTATTTCAGCAACCGGAGTACCGCCTGTAAATCCAACCGAAGTCAGAGCCGCAGTCAGAACCGGAACCACAGGCAAGTGTACCTCGCCAAAACTTGCAGCTTTGCTACCTATTTCCTTGACTTAGTTATGCATCAGTGGGCAAGTGTACCTTGCCAAACCCTGCAGCTTGCTATTTATTTTCTGGACTTAAGTATGCATCAGTGGGCAAGTAAAGCTTGTAAATTCTCAGTAGTTCCTGTGATAATATTTTGCTAGATTTCTTGTGTAAATCATATAAACTTATTTTAACTGCTTAACCTAGGAAATGTGCGACGTACTTAGCGTTCGATCATAATCGGGTGCCAACCCCGTACGCGGTGTTGGGTACGTCACTTAGAGTTGGACATTCGATATCCTTACTCTTGGTACTTGTCCCATCAAGTACACCTAAACCCAGGACACTTGACACTATTCATGAGACAGAATCCTCTTAAGATATTCACGATGATTCTGTATGGGATACAGGTTATGACATGGATAGTTTATTCCTAGACATTATATGACTGCTGCATTAGTTATGATCTTGCGTGTCATGGACATGAGACGTGTGATTACATTGGGTGGGGAGAGACACACAGGCTACAGGCTATTTTCATATATATATACTATTATTGTGAGGTCGTAGACTCTCCAGCAGAGCTAGACCCTTTACGTGTTATTATTGCTACCGGCTCCCCGACACAGAGCTTGTAGCGGTCTCAGCCTGAGTTCTAGTGATGCTCTCAACTTGCATTTATCACTTAGCTGGTTACATAGTTTACCCTGCTGTTTCCTTTATTTCTGCACTGCTTATATTTTGGCTTGTATTATCCGTACCTTGCTATGTCCCCTGAGGACCTGGAATGGATGATGTCCCCAGGTATAGCTGAAGAAATCCATCCAAAGATACCCCGTACCAGGGCACTTCCAGGAGCTGTACTAGGACCTGAGGACGAGCCAGCACCAGAGGACTTCTCCTGAGCAGTGGCCGTATATAGTCAGTTATTTCTGTTTCTATTTCCACTTCCTTTATTTTCTGTCTATTTTCTTTGGATGTATCAGACATAATCTCGGATTGTTCACCGAGATATTTATTGAGATTGATAGTTATTCTATTGCATTATTTCTGGCATTTAATCTGTGATTATCTGTTGTGGATGAGATTAGATTAGTCTGTGACCTGTAACAATTGCTCTATTTTCTGTTAGATTACAGCTTAAGCATGCCCTGATGGATCCATTAAATTGGGTTGTCCATCGGTGCGTGCTGCTGGCCATTGTGCACGTCTCCAGTCCCTCGGCATTTTGGGACTGGGGCGTGACAATACCTCTCCACATTACCCTTAGAATTCTTCTTGGTCTTAAATATCCATTTGCAAATAAGTGGCTTCGTACCTTTTGGTAATGAGACAAGTTCTCAAACTTTATTGTCTCGCATAGACTTATACTCCTCATTAATTGCATCAATCTACTTTTGAGAGTTAAAATTTTCCTTGGCTTGGCGAAAGTTGATTGGATCATCTTCTAGTATTTCAGAGTCTTTCTCACGTTCTTAGAGAAATATGACAAAATCATCCAAAATTTCATTTCTTCTTTCTCTGGTGGACCGTCTTAATATCATTGGTTCTTGAGGTTCTTGAGTTTGTTCCTCAGGAACAATTACCTCATCATGAATGTGGGTGCCTATGTTGTCTTGTTGAGGTAGCTCAACATCGACTTGTTGAGGTAATTCAACATTGTCTTGTTGAGGTTCCGAATTCACTTGTTAATCAATGACAAGTATAGAAACATATACGTCGTCAAAAGTGATAGTATAAATCAAAATTGATTCCTCCTCAAAAATAATGTCCCTAACTTTATTTCTCACCCTAAACTCAACATCCTCAAAAAATATAGCAGTTCACGTCTCAAAAAAAAAATGTGTATGGGATCATAAAATTTATAACCCCTTGATCTTTCAGCATAGACAATAAAGTAGTTGCTTACATTTTTTGGGTCCAATTTCTTATAAGGTCTTGCCTCAGCTGGACAATTTTAAACATGTAAATGCTTCAAAACTAGACTTTCTCCATGTCCAAAGCTCATAAGGTATTTTTGCAGTCGCTTTTGTTGACACTATATTTAGAATGTAAGCTGCTATTTTGAGTGATTCACCCTAGCGTGACTCCTGCAAGGTAGAATGACTAATCATACTCCTCACCATATCCTTAAGAGTCATATTTCATCTTTCAGCTACACAATTCATGCTAGGTGATCCTGGCATAGTGTAATATGGGACGACACCACATTCATCTAGGAACTTATTAAACGGTCCCGGACATTTTTTACTTGATCCATCAGATCTGCCCGTAGTATTATCCACCGCGGTCAGACCTGACGACTTTTGTTCTTCTGTTGAGTTGACTCTTAACTTTAGCTTTAAATGATTTGAACATGGCCAAAGACTGTTATTTCTTATGAGATATAGGTAGCCATATCTTGAATAGTCGTCTATGAATGATATGAAATATTCTTGACCATTCCAAGAAGCCGAAAGGAATGGTCTACAGATATCAGTATGTATCAATTCTAAGACTTCATCTTTCTTATTGAATCCATCGCTTAGGTAGATTGATCTTACAGCGAACGTGTCTTTTGTGATTCGATCTTCCAACTTGATACGACCCTTAATGACAAAGATGAATTATTTGTCTCTCTCTCTGTTGGTGAGGATGCAGAGTAGAAGAGAAAAGATTTAGATAGCACAACACAATTAATTTTATATGTGCGGTCCCCAATTATTTGTATAACTCCAACATTCTCATCTTGTGGAGAGTGAGCTCGACGTCCCTAAGGCTGGGCAATGCAACCAGCAAGTCAGAAGCTAGAAGCGGGTGGGCCCATCATCCGTCTTTGATGGTTGTTCCATTAGCAAAGACCTAATTTTGTCGCTTTAAAAACTAACTTGGTACCTAACAATGAAAGCGTGGGAGTCTGTGATCATGACCCTTTTATCACTTCTGGGATACAAATATGTCATCTTCTAGTCCCAAAATATCTGGGAGATCGAACTATGCGACGATGGTCAGTTGATACGTATTCGACGGTTTACCGGTTTAATGGATTCACAACTACGTATCTACGCTGCAATTATCAGTGAACTCCAATCCACACTAATCAACATAGTTATAGGTATAAACTAAACCAACATGCATAAATAAATAAAAGACACGCAAGACAACAAACATCGTCGTTCGCATCCAAATTTAGCTTGAGCGTACGGTTTATATAAAAACAAATATGAAACAATAATATAAAGTGTTGAAATAAAATATAAATGATAGTAAATATAGCAAGATATATTTGTCCGTAATCCAAATGGTGTTATGACGACCCGACAACGAACTCGTCAAGTCAATAGTAGCATGAAAACTGGAATCTAAACAAATGACTCCGGATACTGAAATAAATATCACCAATATTTTCGGAATGGGCGGGATGATAAAAAAAAGTCTATCCATAAGTCCAATTTGGACACAGGGACAAAAAACGACAATTTCATGTCAAAACGATATCCGTAGGTGATCCATGTTGCACTAAAAATTGTGCCACAACTAAAAGGTCTCCAAGTTCAGCAAACTATTATTCAAACAAAGTCTAAACGATGATACGATCTCAATGGTATATCCAGATTTGTATTCTTATGAGCTGATCAGAAAAACGTCTGTCGAATCGGATAGTGGGACCTACGATACGGCGATCCGATCGACTGTCTCGGAATGGGACGAAACTTGGATCACATGACAAGTCAAACGCAGCGAGTCCAATGCCGCAGGTCTTGTCATGATACGACGAGCATGCACAAAATAATTAAAAAATTTCAAAAAGTGTCGATACGATATTTTTTGATGGATCTGGATCAGATTAAAGATAGATTTATTCCTTGACCCTCTAAGAGAGCATACTTAGAAAACTCCCATTTGCCTCCTTATAAATCCTAATTCTATTGGAAAACCCTGAAGTCTCATGACGAATATGGACCATTCAGATCAAGCCTCCTTAATAAGTTGGTCCCACCAGAAACGCAACATTATCTTACAAAATTGAGCAGCTCAGCCTAATTTGGAATTTCGACCAAAATTATGTGGACTTACTCTTGGAAAATAAACCAGATACCTGAATGCTTGCATGCCTCTTCCACCCTTTGGCATCTGAGTTAAATTCCAATAATTTTAACCCAAGTCCCTCACTCAATCAAACTAACTAGTTGCAGATTAACCAAAAACAATAGCTCGACCCTAACATGAACCGTTTGTAGGGTGGGTACATGTTGTTAGAGTTATTTTGGCTTTGCTTTAAAAACAATATGTATAATTCAATAAAGGCATCTCTTATTCTTAGTCCCGCATATGAAAGGAGAAGTCATTCTCCTTTTCATATATTGCTTAACACCTCTTAGTGGGTAAGTGGGTTTTGTAGGGGATGGACTAGATCTCATCCAACCCAAGAGCGGGTGCGCGATTTAATACGCATTTTTTACGCGTTTTTCAGTCGCGCACTTAGCACGCTTGTGCGCCGCGGAACGGACATAGGTACAAACATTAATCAAATAATAAAAATTCAGAGTCTAAACTCTTCAATTGGACAAGTGATGACTCAAACTCTAAGGTGGTATAAAATTCAGGGTCTAAACTCTAATTAGCCCTTTATATAAGTTATATATAAGTTATGATTATGATAATTATGCAGCTGATCTGGGTTAAATATTGATATTAAGAAAAGTCGAGCAACTTGTGTAATGGTATATATATATATATATATATATATATATATATATATATATATATATATATATACACTAGAAAACTAACACAACACACACAATCACACACAACAAGCTAACACACACACAAACACACTATCCACACTCAACCACACTCACCCACACACACAAAAAAACACACACACACACACACACACACACACACACACACACACACATATATATATATATATATATATATATATATATATATATACTCAAAAACTCTAGCACACACTCCCCGAAGCTAAACCAACGCGCGCACAAGCCCGAAACCTAGAAACCAAGTCGAAATGGCCATTCGGTCATTTCGACGAACACGTGGAGTGCGGTTCGCGAAACCTCGTGAAACGCACACCAAACCTACTCGGAATCGGCCCAAAAATTATCCACGAGTTCTAATCGATGTCTAGAACCTAAAAAAATGCTAACTCGTCGATTCTAGGTCCGTGACAAAAATGCGCACGCACATAGAACCTACGACGACGAAAACCTCCAAATCGTCCGAAACGTCCATTTCTCCGCGACACGACCTCACGTGTCCGAACGGAGACACGTACTTATACTCAAGACACCCAAGCACGTTTACCTAGATCCGTCTAACCTAGGGCAACACCAAAAATTGGGCCAATCTCGGATTTTACCCAAAATTGACACAAAATCTAATGTCAAAGTCTCCAAACACATCCAATCAAGCTCCAACTTTCTCCCACAAATAGTCCTAAGGTCTAGGAAGGTTCTAAACTACTAATTACACTATATTAGAGTAATCACAAGGGGAAAATCAGGGTTTACCTCTTGGGAGTTGGAATCCCAAGCCAAAGTCTCCAAAAAGTCCCAAATTCACCACACCAAGCCTCCAAGCTTCCAACCCAAGCTCCAACACCAAATCTAAGCTCTACACATCTAGGTTAGGGAAACAAAGGGTTAGGGTTTGCATTGATGGAAGAAATAGAAGAAGGAAGAGAAGAAATGGATAAAACTTACTTGAAATGAGAAATTTGGAAGAAGAAAGAAGAAGAAAGGAGTGGAGAGTAGAGAAGAAGAAGAAGAAGTGGAAATGAAATAAAAGGGGGGGGGCTGTTGGTTGTATCCGGCCAGGGGTTAAGGGTTAGGGTTGGGTTAGTGAAATGACTAAAATGCCCTCCAAATCAAGTCATCCTAATGGGGTTTGGGTTTGGGGTTTCCAAAAGTACTCTAATAAATTTCTAATCACTCTAACTAACTAATTAAAATATAAATAACTAATCTACACCAATAAATAAGTCTAATAAGGGTGTTGGTTGGGTCTGGCATAGGTCTACTAGGGTCTGACATGGGTCCAGGCTAGCCAAAACACTAAAATAACTAATAAAAATAATACAACCAATAATTAAATATTAATACAAATATTTATGATAAATACACAATTAATCAAATTAAAATAAAAAAATAGCCTGCTCTGGAAATAGGGTAGTGACATAACCAGATGACTAATACTTAAAGCAGTGCACAAACCCTAACCCTAACCCTAACCCAAATATGCTCAGTTGACACTCACTGATACACTGCAATATGAGTATCCAGGATACAGAGTTGAACGAAGAAGTATCAGTGCTAGGACTAAGTGTATTAGTGCTTGTACTGTATTCTTGAGTATTCTTATGTGTGTGTAGACGAGTAGGTGTATAACATAATTGGGTATTCCTGAGTATATATGCTATGACTAGGAGTATCAGTACATGTACTATATTTAAACGAAGAAGATAAATTTTCAGAAGAGGATTAAAATTATCAATATGAAATCCATTTAGACTTGTCACATGTACTGTAATTTAAACTATTTTCTTGAACGATGTCTATTCATCTTTCCATATCTGGAGTGAGTGTCATTTGGATAATATACACTATCAAATATTCACATGGATATATACTTGAACGATGTCTATTCATTTTTGCAGAAGTATCTAGAAATGGATATGAATTACTATCTGTGTTATCGTTCATGGATGTACAACCGTCATCCTGATGACATGTGCAATATGCGGGATGATTCATTGAGGGTATACAACAGTTCCTGCAGTTCGCCAAGGCGTTCCCTCAGTACATGGATAGTACCAAAATTAAGTGTCCGTGTGTGAGATGTTGCAACTTGAAATATCATCCAGAAGTGGAAGTCACATATCATTTGTACTCAAAGGGTTTCACGCCGAATTACTATCAGTGGACCGCACACAAAAAACTTATATTTTTAGCATCAGAGTCGGAGCCTTATGTGGAGCCGTATATGGATGTCCACAACCATGATGCTTACGATGACGGGTGGGTGAACATGGTTTTTGATGCGGCGGGGCCTAGTTTCAATCCAAAAAATTATCATGCAGCTGAGAAGGCACCGAATGCCATTGCTGCAAAGTTCATGGAGTTGCTGGAGAATGCAATGACTCCATTATATCCTGGATGTGAGGATCATTCACCGTTAGAGGTGGTTACAAGATTGTTGAGCATCAAGTCTAATTTTAACATGTCGCAAGAATGCTATAACCGATGGATGGATTTGATTATAGAGATCTTACCAGAGGGTGCAAAGTTTCCTAAAGACTTCTACCGATCTAAGAGGATAGTGAGATTGCTCTGGATGGGATACAAGAAAATCGATGCATATCACAACGGGTGCATGTTGTACTACAAAGACGACAAGGATGAAAATGGGTGCAGATTCTGTGGTGCTGATCGCTACAAGGCCACTGGAAGAGGAAAGTCTATCGGTGCAAAGAAGCCTACCGATTCGATGCACTACTTGCCTTTGACGCCGCGGTTGCAAAGGTTGTTTATGGCGAAGGAGACTACAGAAAACATGAGTTGGCACAGGCGAAAACAGATCGAAGGAGTATTGGATCATCCATCCGATAGAGAAGCATAGAAGCACTTTGATCGAGAGTATCCAGATTTTGCTTCGGATCCGCGTAATGTTAGATTGGGACTCTCCTCCAACAGTTTTTTCCCATTCGGACTTTCGGGCTCCTAGTATTTGTGTTGGCCTATGATCGTCACTCCGTACAACACCCGAGACTGAATCTATTAGAACTCTAGCCAAGGGTCCAATTACTGCCGTCAAAATATGGCCAAGTTTCTGTGTGAATGGGTTTAAGTTCAAGTCAACAAATGCTCCAATCAGAGACAGCTTTCTGGATCTTGATTCCACAAAAAATAGTTGTTTGTGTATCAAATCTTCGAACTACAAAGACGTCGATCCAGGCAATGATTTTTTTGGCATCTTACGAGAGATTGTGGAGTTGACATATAATTATGGCACAGAACCTGCTAAGATCATGCTATTTAAGTGTGAATGGTTCGATCCGATTTAAGATTAAGGTTAGAAAATTGACAAGCATGGTCTTGTGGATATAAACTACAATCGTATATATCAAGGCTACGAACTATTTGTCCTATCAAGTCAGGCTCAACTCATATACTTCACAACTTATCCTAGACGGGGGACAGCGAGGTCGGATTAGTGGGTAGTATGCAATACTAAAGCTAGAAATATCTTTGACGTTGACGAAATAGCTTATCAGGAGGATGAGCTACCTATTTTAACAAATATTGTAGATGTGGACTCAACGAAAGTTACTCATTACACGACTAATAATATAGAAGAGGTAGAATTATCCGAAGAGGAAGACAAAGATGAAGCAGATGAAAGTGAAGATAAAGAGGAAGAGGAAAAGGAAGAGGAAGAGGAAGAGAAAGAGGACAAGGAAGGCGAACAAGATGAATTTTCTGAAGATGTTTAAAAATAAAATATTTTGTCTATAGAATGTACTATATTTTGACTGTAGAATATACTATTTTGACGAAGATATGTATTATATTTTCATTGTAGAATGTACTATCTATTTAGACTTGTGACACTACTAGTTATTTACTGTGCAATTCTATTAATGCTGTGAGAGATGCATAATATTTTGACTGTAGAATGTACTATATATTTGTTTATTTGTTCTATCATCGTACGTTGTTATCAGGTATGACAGGACGACATGGAGCGTTCGGCAGGTCTCGAGGTAGACGGAGTTCTCCTCCGGTACTGCCTACTATTGGTTTTGGATCCTCGATGCCTAGTATTCCAATATATCGACCAGTCATATCTTCGACTGCTACGACGTTACGTGGCAGCATTCATGGGACGAGTAGTTTCAGGCCTGATACTACTCCCTCATCCAGCGTTGCTCCTGCTGACGGAATCATGGAGACAGATGAACATATGGCGAAGGTTGAGCCGACGTCGTCCCAACATAAGCTAGATCCTCCATGCGTACCTCCGAACGAGACGAGGATGAAGATTTGGGCCGGCAGTACAAAGTAAGTCAATTTGATGGTTTATCATCGTATATATCATGTATTTCTTTATTCATCATATATTGACTTTTTTGATAAAAATAATTATCTCTGTATAGATATCGTCCTTCGTCGGTACAGAGAAGCCTGGGCCACTTTCTGAGGTACAACTATGGTGGCCCTTGGATCAACTACTCTGATGCTCTGGATGAGAGGAAGGCATTCTGGTTTGCGCACTTCATGATAAAAGTATATTATATCAATCATCTAATTTATGCATATTATATAAATTACTAAATTACTTATTGTAGCAAACGTATTTCTATCCACCGCATCAGGCCGAGTTGATCGAGCAGATATTTCCTGCCATTGCCGCCAAGCTAATCCGTGATGCTCTGGATGACCAGAAGGCTCATGATGACCAGAAGGCTCATGATTGCGAAGTAAAATCGATCCAAGGTTGGATCACGCCTGAGCAGTGGACTGCGATGAGGGCTAGATTTGACGATCCGAGGTACAAGGAAAGGTCTGAGAAGGCCAAGGCGGCTAGGCAGAAGGCAACAAAGTAGTGTAGTGGCTCGATTCCGATGACGAAATATTTCCTTCGTTTGGTATGTTTTTTATTTCAGATATATTATTTTAATGCAAATAAGATAAAATGGTAGTAGGATAAAATATTTAATTTTATTACTAAATAATATATTTTTAACAGGTACAGAGGGGTGAGAATGCAAATATGGTGACCGTCTTCCTGGCCACCCATCGAAAGGGCGGGAATCACATTGATGAAAGGGCCTCACAGACCTATGTAAGTATTACTTTACTTTGTGTTAATTTAAAATAACTTAGAAAATTATTGAGTATCCAAACTTTTCTAGACCAAGTATCTTAGGCTGCGTAAGCGGGCGACTGGTAGTGCACCTACAGCGGGAGAGGCTGGTACTTTCTTGCAGCCCTCTCCAGCTCTGTCGGCGGACGAGCTGTGGGTGACCGCCGCTGGTGGTCTCCAGAGGGGTACGTACTATGGTACGGGATCCTATGGCGCCCTTGTTGCAACGCAGTCATCTAGGGCCTCCACGGCAAGTGCGCATTCCCCACAGTCCTCGCAGTCATCGGCCCGAGTCCAAGAGACCGTTGATCGTTAGATTGCGTCTCTCCGTGACGAGTTACTGTGAAGGATGCTGAAATAAACATTACCAACGTTCTCAGAATAAGCGAGATAGTCAGAAAAGTCTACCCTTTCGTCCAATTTGGATATAGGAACAAAATGGTAATTTCAGGTCAAAGCGGATTCCACATGTGGCCCACTTTGCACCGAAATGCGTGTCCGAGTTAAAGGTCTCTAAATAAGATAAATTATAGGTCAAACAAATTCTAAACGTCGATACGAACTCAAAGATATATCCAATTTTGGATTCCGGTAAGCCGATCACAAATTCGCCCTTTTAATCAAACCGTGGGGCCCACGAATAGGCGGCTTGGTCAACTGTCTCAGAATTACATAAAACTTGGGTCATAAGACCAACGTGATACCACGAATCTAATGGCATAAGTTTCATCACATTCTGACGGGCATACACAAAGTGGGATGGTGTTTTCTAAAAGTCACGATACGAAGACTTTTTACGGATACGGGTTGATTCCGACGCGCACACACGTCCGAATCAACTTTTGCGAAAGCCTACACGTCAGGACATACCACACGCGCCTTTTGGTGCAATTGGTACACGACGAGGCGGTCCCGTTTGGCGGGGCGCACTCCGTATCACAAAATTCTAATATTTTGAAAATAAGTTTTTCTGAGATTTCTACCCGATTTATCTATGTTTCTAACACAAAATAAAATAAACTAATTAACAGAAAATGATCTTGGTTATATAGGATTTATACAACAAAAAATAGATTTTAATTTGGATGTCTATGTTGAAAGATATTAGCCTTGAAATATAGGTCATTGGGACAGTTTTATAACAATTTAAATATAGATTTTTCTCAACTTGGCTTCGATTTCTACCTAGTTTATAACGATGTTCGATTGAAACTAATTGACGGAGTTTAAAGAGGGATAGGTTGTGATCATACCGACAAAGACGGATCAGAAAACGATCGAGAGATGAGAAGGAAAACGACGCGTGAAGTAGTGGTCGTCGCTGCCTGTTGCTGCTGCGACTGCTCGCGCGGTTGCTGTCGCGACCGACGCTCTTCGACGGCGGGGGGGGGTGTAGGCGACTCTCCGGCGACGGCGCGGGGGTACAGGAGTCGGGGTTGTCGCTGGGGTGTAGGAGTCGGGGATTAGGGTTAGGTGTATATATATATATATATATAGACGGAAGCGAGAGAGAGATGGGTAGGGGTCGGCGCTGGGCTGTGGGGGGGTGATATGCTGCGGGTGGGTGTGGGTGTTTTGGGCTTTAGGAATTAGTTAGGTTTTAAAAGTTAGTTTAAGGGTTTAAGGATTAGTTTAAGGGTTTAAGGATTTCCTTCCTTTTCCTTTTCCTTTTTTTTTCTTTTTTTTTTTCTTTTGTATTATTATTACTTTTACTATTACTATTACTATTACTATTTCTTATTATTATTATTATTATTGTTATTATTATTATTATTATTATTATTATTATATATTTATTCACATATATATATATAAATTTACATATATAGATGAGATTATATAAAAATTCAAAAAGAACATTTGCACACAAAATAAATTCTAGAAAATCTATCACCCTTTAACAAGACTCCAAAAATAATAAAAAATTATTTTATGGAATAATTCTAAATGAGTATTCATATAAGTAAATCAATCAATAAAATTTATTTTTTCTATTTAACTATAAAAATATTTTAAAGAATTTTAATAATTTTAATAAAAATACTTAAAATAAAATTTAAATTTTTTTGGGGGTTTACAAATTACGTCGCTAACTTTTTTTAGCGACGTTTTCATCGGGGAGCGCTGCTAAGAAATACAAGTTGGTATCGTTCGATCAGGATAGATTGAATCAAGAACTCATCCTCTTTATGGATTTTCTTCTTCGAAATCGATTCCCATATTCAGTGGACCGTTCCCCGAGAATGGACTTAGAGGCAGAATCAAGAGGGATATCTCCGCTGTAAGTTTTTTTGCCTAGTTTTCGCTGTCGCTTTGTTGCTTTCGTGCTTTGAGTTGATTTTTGGATTTGTTTGCGTTTTCTTGAACGGTTTTGATGGATTTTATTATTTTCGTTCATTGAACTACACTTCAATTCCGAGATTGGAAAGAGTGGATGAGGTATTGATCAGCTGTTCGTGGCAATGCAGGTGAACGAGCAGTAGGCTACGTGCGAGCGGAGTCTTAAAGCACCTCTTTCCTTTCCTCCCTCCAACTAATTTGTGAGTGTCTTATTTTCGATTCAGTTGACCCTCCTTCCAAGTCTTCATACCTAATAAAATTGTCACATCCCAGTCCCAAAAATATCGGGGACTGAACACGTGGCAATGGCCAGCAGCACGCTCCGATGGACAAACCCAATTTAATGGATCCATCGGGGCATACTTAAGCTGTATTACAATAGTCAGGGTTTACTAATCTCATCCACAGAATAAAGACAGCAATATCAGCAAAAGAAATAAACAACATCAAGTTATAAGTAATTAAAAATCGGGGAACAACCCGATATTAAGTCTGTTTACAAAAGTTTATTTTAAACAGAAAATTAAAGAGTTTATTGGCCAAATAAAACTGAGCATGGCGAAACAGTTCAGGAGAAGTCCTCAGCGATCACCTCGTCTTCAGGTACTGGTACTATTCCGTGAAGTGCTCATGTTCCGTATACCTCTGGATAAACCTCGTCTGCTATTCCTGGGGACATAATCCGGATCCAGGTCCTCAGGGGACATAGCAAGGTACAAGAAAGCTCAAGCCAAAATAAATGCAGTACAGCAAATAAATAAAATAATAGGGTCAACTATATAACCATCTATGTGAAATGCAAGTTGAGAGCATCACTAGAACTTAGGCTGATACCACTACAAGCTCTGTGTCGGGGAGCGGTAGCAGTTATACTATGCTATGTAATTTACTATGATATGGCCTATATATATATAATCAGCCTGTAGCCTGTGTGTCTCTCCCCACCCAATGTAATCATACGTCTCATGTCTACGATGCCTCATGTCCATGTCACGTAAGATCATATCTAATGCAGTGAGTCATACTATGTCTATGAATATAACGTCTAGGAATATAATATAATGTCTAGGCCAATCCTGCAACCTATACAGAATCACCTTGAATATTTCAGGAAGATTCTGTTTCATGATCTGTGTCAGGTGTCCTGGGTATATTGTACTTGATATGGCAAGTACGAGAATGTAAATGTCACGATATCCATCTCTATTTGATCTTACACAACCCCGCGTATGGTGTTGGCACCCGACTATTAATCGAAAGCTAAGTAAGTCAAACGGCCCTAGTTTTAAGCATGTACAACAGTTATAATTAAGTCCAAGTAATATGTAACAAAACTGCAAGTTGGCAAGGTACACTTGCCTGGGTTTACGGTTCCAATTGTAGCTCTGGCTTCAGTAGGATTTGCAGGCAGTACTTCGGTTGCTGAAATAGACATCACCATTAGACCCAAAAAATATTAATCAGCTAGAAACGCCTGTCCTTGAGTCCAATTTGGACACAGGGGCAAAAATAATATTTCAGGGCAAAACGGGGTCCAAATGTGGGCCGCTTTGCACGAAAAAATGTGCCAGGGTCAAAGGTCTCCAAATCAGTCCAACTTAGTGTCAACAAGTCAGGAACGATGATACGAACCCAACGAAACTTCCAGAATTGGATTCCGATGAGCCGTTCACAAAATCGCCCACCAAGTGGAGCCTATGGGGCCCACGACACACGATTTTGTCAACGTTCTCAGAATCGAACCAAACTTGGGTCACAGGACCAGCATATTTCTACGAGTTCGATGGTGCAAGTTTCGTCTCGATCCGACGTGTGTACACTAAGTTACAGCGAGATTCAGAAAGGTCGGATACGGGGCGATGTCCGCGGATACGCATTGATTTCGGTGTGCATGCACATCCGAATCAGCTTCTGCGAAATCCCGTACGTCCGTATCAACGAAGCGCATGTATCTGTGAAGACCGCACGCGACCAAGTCATCCCGTTTGGCAGGACGTACTCAGTTCCGGGTTGAAACAGGGCGTTGGTTTTCCTGTGTTTGGATCGCGGTTCGCGATCACCACAGGACGCGATGCACCGAGCAGTTTGTACGGGCACCGAGGGGGTCACACAGCCTACGCGATGCAACAAACGAAATAAAAAATAGAGCTACGAGGAGAGAGAAAAGAATACCTAAACAGGGCTCCGAAAACTGAGAATTCACGTGTCCGCGTGTCGTGTCCAAGTCCTGTGTCCGTCTATGGTTTAGGTTTCTGTTGTGTCCGAGCTCGACGGAGGCTACGCTGGACAGGGATGGGTGTCGCCGGAGTCGGGAGGATGCTGGCGGCTAGCCGAAGCTTCGCGGAGGCGGCTGGCTCTTCGAAACTTCGCCGGAGGGATGAGATGAGGAGCTGGAGGCGGGTGGATTCCTCGGGGAGGCGGAGAAGGGGCCAGAGGAGAGGAAAGATGCTGGAGGTAAGGGGTGATGGCAAGGTGGCCGGCTGCGCGGTGGTGCTCCAGGCGGAGGAAGATGGAGGAGGAGACCAGGGAGGAGGTCGAGCGGGGGAGGCATGGCCGGCGAGGTCGGAGGAGAAGGGGGAAAATACTGGGAGAGATGGCCGGCTAGGGTTTCCTGGTCGGTGGTTGGGCTCGAGAGCGGTGGACGGGGGCGAGTCTCGGGCGGCTCTGGGCTCCGGGCGGAGGGAAGAAGATAGCCAGGCGGAGAGGAGAGAGGGAGTTAGGTCACCGGCAGAGCTGGGGGAAGTTCGTTCGCGGCGCTGACGAGGTGGGGCACGGCGGGGAAAGGCCTGGTGGAGAGGAGGGTGCCGGCGGCGAAGAATCTAGGGTTAGGTGGTGGCCGGAGGGGGCTGGATCGGGGGTTTAAATAGAGGAAAGGAAGGGAGCTAGTCCGTCGGCGGTTACGGGTAGGGGAGGAGGCGGCTGGGCGTCGGTTACGGGAGGCGGAGGGCTGGAGAAGAGGAGCAGCCGGCGGCGGCGGGTTGGCCGGTCGGAGCGGAAGTGGCAGGGTCAGCTAAGGAAGAGAAAGGGCTCGGGTCGGGTGGATTCGGGTGCGGGTTTGGGCAGACCCGGTCCGACCCGCTAGCTGAGCGGTCCGGTCCGGTCGGGTTCAGCTGGACCAGGTCCGGTTTAGTTGGTTTATTATAAATAAACCCGGTTTAATTTGGGTTAAAAATTGGTTTAATATATATATTAGTTTTTAGGGTTTTAAAAATACATCCGGGGTCCAATAAATTCCCGAAAAATTACCCTATGTCTAGTTTTTTATTTTACACCATAAAATATTATTTTCATAATATTTTAATAATAATTAATAACATTTAAAAAATCTTTTAATTACAAAATATCTTAATTTTAATTCCAGAACAATATCAAAAAATTACAGAAAATTATAAAAATCTAAATTTTAAAAATTCTTAAAAATCAGGGGGTTTACAATCTACCCCCCTTAAGAGGATTGCGTCCTCGCAATCAAAGAATAACCGGTCAACAGAGATGACACGGTTGCAAAATTTATTCGAATCAGAAAATCAAGGTTAAGGGTTTAAACACATAGGGAAAATTATTTCCCTAAGCAGTGGAAGTTATGCAATTTCCCAAATGTAGGAAATCTAAAAAATTATAGTTTTAGAAAACCAGTTTTATCCTTTAAAAACTTATCAGTTTAACATTAAAAATATTCTAGATTATTTTAGCAAGTTCAAAAATTACTTAGGTGATCACTAGGTTATCTATTATTAGCAAGTTAAAACTGTTAAGTTAAGTCTAGGGTCACGAACCAGCAGGCACAAAGTAAAGCAAAAATAGAAACAGTAAACTATAGAAACTTACGCGTATTAGCTACTCCTTGGTTCTGCACGTCTTCCAAGGTCATCGCGAAGGCTTGTCCGCGTCCTTGTGGTGGATTCCTCTGCTGCTGCTGGGCCTGTTGGAAGAGTGCTGCTTGTGGTGCCAAGGGTGGCCTCGGCTGATACCCTCCTGGTGCTGGTAGAGCTTGTTGGGTTGTCCTTGGTGCTCCTCCTCGATGTTGAGGACAATCCTTGGCTATGTGTTGATTGGTTCCGCAAATCAAGCATAATCCCAACTTGCGTCTGCAGTCCTTCTCAAAATGGCCTACCTTGCCACAGTATTGACATGTAGGTAATGTCTGCGGAGAGGCTCTGGGTTGCTGGTGTATGTGAGGTCTTTTTGCAGCTTCTTCTTGTGGTGCTTTGGCTGATGTGGAAGACCATTTCAGACTGGTCTCTCTCCTGGTGACGCGTTTCATGCGTCGGGCTGCAGCGAGAACGTCCGAGTAAGAGGTAGGTGCGACGGATCCGATGAGTCTCTTTAGCTCGAAGTTTAATCCGTCGAAGAATTTCTCAGCCTTCTCTTCTTCCGTCGGGATCAAAGTAGGGGCGAAGCGACTTAGACGAATAAATTCTGCGTTGTACTCCTCCACTGTCATGCTGCTCTGAGTGAGACGATTGAACTTGTCCCAAAGTTCTGATCGAGCGATAGCCGGAATGTACATCTCCTGAAAGAGTTTAGAAAACTCTTCCCAAGTGACTCGGTCTGGTCCGAGCCTGGTCTCTTCAGATAGCCACCAATGATGAGCATTGTCCGTCAACTGCTTTCTAACAGCGGTCATCCAACGTTCTCTTGGAAGTTCAGCTGCTTCCAACTGGTGTTGTATATTGGTGAGCCACTCATGAACTTCGGTTGGTCCTTCTTTGCCCGAAAGGTACGGGGCTTGAGTTGACAAAAATCGGTGATAGACCCCGTTGCTGGTCGCCTAGCTTGTGGGTTCACTTGCTCCAAGACAGTTACTAGGCTGGTCCTCAAGTACTCTGCCTCATGATGCTGAGTCTCTTGATAAATTTGTTGTTGGGCTTGCATCATTGCGTAGATCATTTGAAATATCTGCTGTCCGTCTATAGGTTGCCCTTGTGGGAATACGGGCATCGGTGGAACGAACTGCGGAGGCGGCGGGATGTCATCACGCCGGAACCTTAAATTTTGCTGGGCTGCTTGATTGCTTTGAGAAGATTGCCCTCGGTCTTCGGGTGTCACTCCTTCATCATAAGTGACCACAGCATCGTGTGGTGTACTAAAGAGATTCTTGTCTCCGCTTCTTGGATCCATTACTCTGCATCAAAAATAAAATATAAGAAGCGCACAGGATTCAAGGCAAGATGCAAGTCAAAAATTAATTCGAATACGATACAGATATCAAGAACGTTTTCAAGCAAGTGGATAAGATCCTAAAAACTTATCCTATTCTGTTCGGTCCCTAAGTTGAAACCGAACAATTTAGTCGTTGACCTGCATGGGCCACCACAAAAACCATGTCACGCCCCAGTCCCAAAAATATCGGGGACTGGACACCTGGCAATGGCCAACAGCACGCTCCGATGGACAAACCCAATTTAATGGATCCATCGGGGCATACTTAAGCTGTATTACAATAGTCAGGGTTTACTAATCTCATGCACAGAATAAAGACAGCAATATCAGCAAAAGAAATAAACAACATCCAGTTACAAGTAATTAAAATCGGGGAACAACCCGATATTAAGTCTGTTTATAAAAGTTTATTTTAAACAGGAAATTAAAGAGTTTATTGGCCAAATAAAACTGAGCATGGCGAAGCAATTATTCAGGAGAAGTCCTCAGCGATCACCTCGTCTTCAGGTATTGGTACTGTTCCGTGAAGTGCTCATGTTCCGTATACCTCTAGATAAACCTCGTCTGCTATTCCTGGGAACATAATCCGGATCCAGGTCCTCAGGGGACATAGCAAGGTACAAGAAAGCTTAAGCCAAAATAAATGCAGTACAGCAAATAAATAAAATAATAGGGTCAACTATATAACCATCTATGTAAAATGCAAGTTGAGAGCATCACTAGAACTTAGGCTGATACCACTACAAGCTCTGTGTCGGGGAGCCGGTAGCAGTTATACTATGCTATGTAATTTACTATGATATGGCCTATATATATATATAATCAGCCTGTAGCCTGTGTGTCTCTCCCCACCCAATGTAATCATACGTCTCATGTCCACGATGCCTCATGTCCATGTCACGTAAGATCATATCTAATGCAGTGAGTCATACTATGTCTATGAATATAACATCTAGGAATATAATATAATGTCTAGGCCAATCCTGCAACCTACACAGAATCACCTTGAATATTTCAGGAAGATTCTGTTTCATGATCTGTGTCAGGTGTCCTGGGTATATTGTACTTGATATGGCAAGTACGAGAATGTAAATGTCACGATATCCATCTCTATTTGACCTTACACAACCCCGCGTACGGTATTGGCACCCGACTATTAATCGGAAGCTAAGTAAGTCAAACGGCCCTAGGTTTAAGCATGTACAACAGTTATAATTAAGTATAAGTAATATGTAACAAAACTGCAAGTTGGCAAGGTACACTTGCCTGGGTTTACGGTTCCAATTGTAGCTCTGGCTTCAGCAGGATTTGCAGGCAGTACTTCGGTTGCTAAAATAGATATCACCATTAGACCCAAAAAATATTAATCAGCTAAAAACGTCTGTCCTTGAGTCCAATTTAGACACAGGGGCAAAAATGACATTTCAGGGCAAAACGGGGTCCAAATGTGGGCCGCTTTGCACGGAAAAACGTGCCAGGGTCAAAGGTCTCCAAATCAGTCAAACTTAGTGTCAACAAGTCAGGAAAGATGATACGAACCCAACGGAACTTCCAAAATTGAATTCCGATGAGCCGTTCACAAAATCGCCCGCCAAGTGGAGCCTATGAGTCCCACGACACACGATTTTGTCAACGTTCTCAAAATTGAACCAAACTTGGGTCACAGGACCAGCGTATTGCTACGAGTCCGATGGCACAAGTTTCGTCTCGATCCGACGTGTGTACACTAAGTTACAGCGAGATTCAGAAAGGTCGGATACGGGGCGATGTCCGCGGATACGCATTGATTTCGGTGTGCACGCACATCCGAATCAGCTTCTGCGAAATCTCGCACGTCCGTATCAACGAAGCGCACGTATCTGTGAAGACCGTACGCGACCAAGTCGTCCCGTTTGGCGGGGCGTACTCAGTTCCGGGGTGAAACAGGGTGTTGGTTTTCCTGTTTTTGGATCGCGGTTCGCGATCACCACAGGACTCGATGCACCGAGCGGTTTGCACGGGCACCGAGGGGGTCACACAGTCTACGCGATGCAACAAACGGAATCGAAAATAGAGCTACGAGGAGAGAGAAAAGAATACCTGAACAGGGCTCCAAAAACTGAGAATTCACGTGTCCGCGTGTCGTGTCCAAGTCCTGTGTCCATCTATGGTTTAGGTTTCTGTTGTGTCCGAGCTCGACGGAGGCTACGCTGGACAGGGATGGGTGTCGCCGAAGTCGGGAGGAGGAGGCGTGGCCGGCGAGGTCGGAGGAGAAGGGGGAAAACACTGGGAAAGATGGCCGGCTAGGGTTTCCTGGTCGGTGGTCGGGCTCGAGAGCGGTGGACGGGGGCGAGTCTCGGGCGGCTCTGGGCTCCGGGCGGAGGGAAGAAGAGAGCCAGGCGAAGAGGAGAGAGGGAGTTAGGTCACCGACGGAGCTGGGGGAAGTTCGTTCGCGGCGCTGGCGAGACGGGGCACGGCGGGGGAAGGCCTGGCGGAGAGGAGGGTGCCGGCGGCGATGAATCTAGGGTTAGGTGGTGGCCGGAGGGGGCTGGATCGGGGGTTTAAATAGAGGAAAGGAAGGGAGCTAGTCCGTCGGCGGTTACGGGTAGGGGAGGAGGCGGCTGGGCGTCGGTTACGGGAGGCGGAGGGCTGGAGAAGAGGAGCAGCCGGCGGCGGCGGGTTGGCCGGTCGGAGCGGAAGCGGCAGGGTCAGCTGGGGAAGAGAAAGGGCTCGGGTCGGGTGGATTCGGGTGCGGGTTTGGGCAGACCCGGCCCGACCCGCTAGCTGACCGGTCCGGTCCGGTCGGGTTCAGCTGGACCCGGTCCGGTTCAGTTGGTTTATTATAAATAAACCCGATTTAATTTGGGTTAAAAATTGGTTTAATATATATATTAGTTTTTAGGGTTTTAAAAATACATCCGGGGTCTAAATTTCCGGAAAATTATCCTATGTTTAGTTTTTCATTTTACACCATAAAATATTATTTTTATAATATTTAAATAATTATTAATAACATTTAAAAAAAATCCTTTAATTACAAAATATCTCGATTTTAATTCCAGAAAAATATCAGAAAATTACAAAAAATTGTAAAAATTTAAAATTTAAAAATTCTTGGAAATCAGGGGATTTACAAAAATCTTGCATACTTGCTTGCCCCGATCAAACGATACCATAATAACTAAAAGATGTCAAGATAAAGAGAAGGAATAGACTTGGATAACTTTATGCTTGTAAATTAACTTGTGAACGGTTATCTTGTTGTGTGCTAGTTCGTTTAGAATGTTCTATACATGCTTCAATTTCAGTTAGAATGCATTCTTTAATAAATTGTATTAAGTATGGAACACACCTTGCTATGCAATAAATTGTTCAGGGAAACTATGCAAAATAAATTATGCAATGCTACTTGTCTTGTACTCGTGTTGCCTCAACTGCATGAATGGTTAGCTTAATATACACGCCGTTTGATCACGGACAACTTGTGCACAAGGTCTTAGTTCCTGCGGACGGTCGCTGGGGCACTGGCACCGATCCGATCTGGACAGAACTCTCATGTATAGTCCACTGTACAGGACGAGATGGCTCGTAGCGCACCCTGTATTTTCGCTGTAAACCATTCTCGCCAGTGACTAGCCGTCCTTTATGGCATACACCAGTGATCCCCTCGTATATTTAAACCTGTGCAAGCTAACATGTGTCTTCGTGGCAGGGAAGAACATGGTAAGTATTGTGCAGGTGGTTCAGACGGGCAGGTAAAAGTCACCGAACGGTGGCAAGTTTATTTCAGTAATTTCTATATATACTGCTTGCTTGCAAAAATGAACTAAGAAAAGATAGAAAGACCACAAATAACATGCATGCTTCATATAAATAACGTGTTGATTGGTATAGTTGGGTTATCTCGCCTTCATCAGTACGTTTCGATATACTGACCCTCGTTGAAACAGGTTTTCCGCACCAAGGAGATCCTGCGAGGAGCTGAAGTCACTACCCAATCCAGTCCAGCTGTCGGCACGTCCTGATCGTGTCTTATTTTGAAGCATTTTGAAGACCCAGAAGCTAGCAAACTTAACTCATGCAGCTCAGGGGAAAGCCATCATCCCGCCTGGAGGTCTCTTATTTTAAAGTTTTAGTAAATGATGTAATGTACAGGACAACTATCTTATTTTGTGTCAACTTTTGTAAGCCCGTGCGGCAACCTTCTGACTCGTTCAAGAGTTTGTAAATAGATGTTCATTATCAATAAAGAGAACTTTTTCATGTTTCAACTTTGTGTTTCAATTATCTGCGTACTCTAAATATGTGCTCGTTATGCAAAAAACCTTAGCCTTGTGTGATGCGCAACCTAGGCACGCACAGCGTCACGCCCGGGGGACGACTATCGATTTCACGGAATCGTGGCGTGACATATTGGTATCAGAGCCAGATTTTGATCTTGGGACCTGTGGGTTATTCCATTTAGCGACGTTTTCAGACGTCGCTAATTTGACTTATTCTGGTAGTGCGTGAGAGTCTATGATTATGACCCTCTTATTACTTCTGGGATACAAATATGTCATTTTCTAGTCCCAAAATACGTGGGGTCGAACTATGCACCAATGGTCAGTTGATACGTATTTGACAGTTTACCAATTTAATGGATTCACAACTACGTATCTACGCTGCAATTATCAGTGAACTCCAATCCACACTAATCAACACAGTTATAGATATAAACTAAACCAACATGCATAAATAAATAAAAGACACGCAAAACGACGAACATCGTCATTCGCATCCAAATTTAGCTTGAACGCACGGTTTATATAAAAAAAATGAAACAATAATATAAAGTGCTGAAATAAAGTATAAATGATAGTAAAAATAGAAAGATATACTTGTCCGGAATCGAAATAGTGTTATGACGACCCGACAACGAACTCGTCAAGTCGATAATAGCATGAAAACTGGAATATAAACAAATGACTCCGGATACTGAAATAAGTATAACCAATATTTTCGGAATGAGCGAGATAATAAAAAAAAGTCTATTCATAAGTCCAATTTGGACACAGGGACAAAAATGACAATTTTATGTCAAAACGAAATCCGTAGGTGATCCATGTTGCACTGAAAAATGTGCCACAACTAAAAGGTCTCCAAGTTCAGCAAACTATAGTTCAAACAAAGTCTAAACGATGATACGATCTCAATGGTATATCCAGATTTGTATTCTTATGAGCCGATTACAAAAACGTCTGTCGAATCGGATCGTAGGACCTACGATACGGCGATCCGGTCGACTGTCTCAGAATGAGACGAAACTTGGTTCACATGACAAGTCAAATGCTGCGAGTCCAATGCCGCAAGTCTTGTCATGATACGACAAGCATGCACAAAGTAATTGAAAATTTTCGAAAAGTGTCGATACGATATTTTTTGATGGATCTGGGTCAGATTAAAGATAGATTTATTCCTTGACCCTCTAGAGAGCTTACTTTGAAAACTCCCATTTGCCTCCTAATAAATCCTAATTCTATTGGAAACCCCATTCAGATCAAGCCTCCTTAATAAGTTGGTCCCAACAGAAACACAACATTATCTTACAAAATTGAGCAGCTCAGCCTAATTTGGAATTTCGACCAAAATTATGTGTGTTTTTTTTCCATCTCCAAGACTCCCAACAACCTTGTTATGATGATTCCCAACAAACTGCTCATGCAGCAAGTGAGGTCTTATGGAGGGACATTTGCAAGAGAACTACACGACACTCAAATAAATATAGCATAAGCAAATTGTATGAACAGATGATTATTCAAAATATATACTAAAATTAATGTTTGTAAAATTAGAGCAAGACCAGATTTCAAGTTGTTGGCTGGTCCCTTGATGACCGGAGATGTGATGCACATTTTAGTGATTAAGCGCTTGTTTCTCCAAGATTTCTTATCAGTTGTTGTTGTTCCTATACTTTGATGGGTATTTAAAGTTACAGTCAAATAATTTTAGCCCAAGTCCCTCACTCAGTCAAACTAACTAGTTGCAGATTAGCCAAAAACAATAGCTCGACCCTAACATGAACCGTTTGTAGGGTGGGTACATGTTGTTAGAGTTGTTTTGGCTTTGCTTTAAAAGTAATCTATATGATTCAATAAAGACATCTCTTGTTTTTAGTCCCACATACGAAAGGAGAAGTCATTCTTCTTTCCATATATTGCTTTACACCTCTTAGTGGGTAAGTGGGTTTTGTAGGGAATGGACTAGATCTCATCCAACCCGCGAGCGGGTGCACGTTTTTAGGCGTTTTTCAGTCGCGCACTTAGTACGCTTGCGCGCCGCGGAACGGACATGGGTACAAAGGTAATTTCGCAACTTATTTTATTTTTTATTTCCGTTGGTTTGGTCTGGTGGTTGCTGGTCTTCCGCGGAACAGTTCTCACGTAATCCCGTTACGGAAATAGTGGGAAATGTTACGTGAGAGATATATCCAGGACACAATCCTGAGATCAGATAACAGTAATTTATTTTTCTCCTCTCTCATTCTCTCTCTCTCTCTCTCTCTCTATATATATATATGTTCGAAACGAAAGAAAAGTCGTACAGAGACGGAAAAGAAAAAAAAATCACCAGAACCTAAATTCCTCCAAAAACTTCTCCATCCAATCTCTTTTCTTCAGACGAGGCTGTGATCGTTCATGAGATTCGCCACCGGGTGCACGGTGCAGTGGATCGAAGAGATTCGTTGCACCTCGGAGATAGATCGCCAGGAACCCGCTGCACTGTTCGTGGGGACAAAATTTCTATTCTAAGGACAACGTGTAACGTGTCTTGAATCCTCTACATATTTTCTGTCTTTAATTTTAAATCTTTCAATTTGCAATCTTTAGAAATTTTTCCAACACAGATATGGCTAAACTTTTGGGCCAGACATCTTTTTAGGGCCTCAGTATGAATCATAGTCAACCCAGTTAGGCTGAATGTGACAAAGTAGTGTGAAAGTTCAGCTATAGGGCATGTGGTAAGACCTTATGGACATGGCAGGGGTCAAAAATATAATAAGGTCAAATAGGGATATGATCCATGCCATTGTTAGTCCCTCTCTCTTGTTGGTGTTGTATAGGCTGCTCCATCTCAATTTTTGGTTTTGTTTTGGACAAGGAAAATGCTAAGTTTACAACCAATCTCCTACAAGCCCACTTAGAACCAACACTCCTCCTGCTACATGAGTCCCACCAGCCCCAACTCTTCTCCCCCTCTCCCAGTGGAGGCCGACCAAGTGACGGTTGTAAGCTCTTACAACCACTCCACTTTTGGTATTAAAAGTAGCATTGTCCTTTAGATAAAGCCAGACTTAGAGCATCTCCAATGCTAATGTGAGTTTGGAAAAAAAGTTATTGCCACATAGGAATATAAAGTTTTTATTGAAAAAGTTCTTCTCCAATGCAAATATAAAATAAATTGTAAATGTGACATGGCATGACATGGCAAAGACATTGTGAAGTTGGTTGTCTTGTTCTAGATAATGCACTTCACAATGACTTTACCTCCACATTATTAATTATGAATAAAAATATTTATCTATTCTACTATATAATGCCAAAACTAGGCTTCACCGTGAAAGTTTTTCGTTCCAAAAATACCCTTCACTACATTTCAATATGTATTAACGTTGATAAGGATATCTAAGTAATTAAAAACAGTAATTAAATACGTATTAAATGTATGTATGCATGCAAAGGAGGCATCTTGGGAAATGATAGTTAATAAAACAAAGATATGCATGCATGCAAAGTAGGTAGTTTGGAGAATAAAGCAAAAGTTAATAAAGCATGCATGCAAAGTAGGCACATGAGCCCAAGAGATAAGAGAAACCTTTTCTATTCCCGTCATTTAATTTCTCCCAACTTTCAAGCTCCTGCCTATTATATTTTCACCTATAATAAAATTAAGAAATTATCGTTTGCTCTTTTAATAAACTATTTTTTTTCAAGTAATATGAAATACGTGCAACGCATGTGCGTATATGCTAGTAAAAAATAAAGAAGAGAAAAAAGTTGTCTTGGAAGTTGAAAAAAGTAGTTTTTATTGTCTTCTCAATACTTTTGCATTGAAGAACACTTTTCTATCTCATTGTCTTGTGTGAATGATAATTTTACAATCTAGAAAATACGTTGTCTTGTGCTTCATGCCACATAGGAATCACAATACATAACAAGATAATTGGGTTGGAGATGTTCTTACAACTAAAGTCCGCCATGTGGCGGCTAATAATTGATCTCCCTCTCTCCTCTCTACCACACATGGGAAGAGGGAGCCAATTGGTAGCTAACACGTGACAGTTGTAAGTTTTTACAACCACTTTCATTAAGGACTTGTTTGATAAACCGTAAGTGTGGAAAGATTTGGATTTGTACTTCCAATGATAGATTTTATGTAGGAATCCATCAACTTTCTTGTCTCCTAGTAGGGGACAAATATGTTTGGTTGAGAGAGAAAAGTGAAAAATGGAAGAGTATATTATAAAAATAATAAATTATAATTAATTCACATAATAATTTGATAATTTAATAATTAGTTTGATAAATTAATTATAATTATTTACTAACTAATTAAAAATCAAAAACTTATCAACTCAAAATTAATTTCTAACTAATTAAAAATTAAAATTTTATATCTAAAATATTAATTAATTAAATTTTAATTAGTTATTAGTTAGTTTAATAAATAAGTAGCAATAAAAAATAAGTGTTACTTAACAAAAATTAAACGTAAATAAAAATTTAAGAGAAACAAATCAGATTAATTCATAACCACAAAAAAGGGGGAACCTACCATTAAAACTAAACTTTATGATAATAAGTTCAACAAATAAAATTTAACAAATAGTAGTTTCAATTAATTAATATTTATTAAAAAAATTAAATTAGTTCAACAAATTATAATTAGATAATTCAGACAAAATTAATCCAAATCTAAAAAATACTTATATATATCACTTTTATCCTAATGACCAAAATTAATGTCAAACTATTTTATTATACTAACAGATAGTACTAATTAAAAATTTAAAATTAATATTTAAAATTTTAATTTAATATTAATTAATTGTTGATTACTTATTTATAAGTTTAGTTGTTAATTAGTTTTAACTAAATGATAAATATAATAATAGAATAAGAAAAATTCGGACCTACCATTTCAGATCTACATCCACATCCACTCCAGAAAGGAAAAGTTGAAAGGGACAAGTGAAGAGAGCAGATCTGATATTCCACTAATTATGTTTAATATTTTATTCCCATCCTATTATATGTGGGTTTTCTTTTTATTTTATTTCGACTAGAGTCCATTTGTAATAGAATGAGAACAGAATATATGATAGATTTAGTGTGGCAGTATATCTGATGAAGAGAGGACATGAACTTGTAATTCAAGACGATTATGGCCAAGTTAGTAGATTAATGAGTTTGTAAGCAAGAGGTCATCGTGAGTTTGTAATAATGTTTTTCTAATTTTGTATATATACACTTTCCAATGCTCCTTTAAATTTTATCCTAGAAAACAAATTGCATCCACCACTTACTCCTCTCGTTATTTGTATTAGTCATGTACTTACCAAAATAAATTATTTCTTCTTACTATTATTAAAAAATTAGATAAAAATTTAAAATATATTAATTATAATTTGAGTATATTTAATTAAAATTTGTTATAGATATGTTTGTAGAACTTTGGATATATGTTTAGATAGTTTAAATATAATTTGAATATTAAATATATTTTAATTTAGATTTTATATATATATATATATATTTGTAGAATTTTAGATTTTTTTATTAGGTAGTTATAAGAATTTTAATATTATTTTATTAATTATGTGAGTATATAAATACAGTGGTAGTTAGAAAAAATTTTTTAAAAAAATTTTAATTGATAGAAGATATAACGGCTGAGCCATTTCCAAGTCACATTATATAATTAGTAAAATGTAAAAGAATGTTTCTTGATTTTTTTTTTAATATGAATTTATTACAAATATTGTCTTTCCTAGAAATTGAACTCAAGCAACCAAGAAAAATGCCTACCATCTTAACTACTTGAGTTAGAATTATTTAGTTATAAGTAAATCATATTAGGTAGTTAAATAATTAGTTAAAAATTTTAAACTAATTAATAGAGTATTTATAAACGGCTTAGACTGTTCAATTTTGAACCATTTCTATGTCACCCTATATTAGTATAGATGGAGATTTATTTATTTATTTATTTATTTATTTTAAACTTATTTGTCATGGAAGTCTTGAACACCAACCTAATGTTAGACACAAAATAAAATTATATAGGAGTCGGGACACATACATTGCACATACAAAAGACGGAGAAAAAAAAGAGGTTATGATGGCTTTAATTGGTATGCAAATTTCAATTAGTGGATAAATAAATAATTTTTTATCTATAAATACAGACATTTTTTAATATTACACACATAAAATTAGTGATACCTTGATATTTACTATATATTAGTATAAATTTAAATTTCCAAATAAAGACATTAATCGAGAAAATATTTTCTTCTCGGTTCGAACTATATAGTTTGAATATACTTTAATTACAATTTGTTATAGACATTTTTAAAACTTTTGATATGTGTTGTTTAAATATAATTCGAATATTGAATATATTTTAATTAGAATATTTTTTTATAGATATATTTATAGGTTTGGATATATGTTCAGGTTGCAAAGAGATATTTTTAGGTTTTGACGGTTCATTTTGTGCCGTTTTCAAGTAAATTATAACCGTAGCGATAATTCCCTTTAATTCGAACAGATTTTCTTAACAAAAGAAAAACTTGGTTTAAATGACCAAACTCTGATGAACTTTTTGGGTCAGGTTTGGGCATACAAATATAAAATCCAGACATTTTGAGGTCGGCATAGGCTTCACTTTGCTTTTGCTAAGTAGGGTCCAATTTATATAAGGGCTAATTAGAGTTTAGACCCCGGATTTTATATCAGCTTAGAGTTTAAGTCATAATATGTTCAATTAAAAATGTTTAGATCCTGAAATTTTATTTTTTTGTTTTATTTTTACCATCTTACTCTCCCTAGTCTATATAGAAAGATTTCATCAATTGAATGGGAGTGAGGGTATAAAGAGAAAAATAAATCAAATAATAAAAATTCAGAGTCTAAACCCTCCAATTGGACAAGTGATGACTCAAACTCTAAGGTGGTATAAAATTCAGGGTCTAAACTCTAATTAGCCCTTTATATAACTTATGATTATGATAATTATGTTGTGAGCTGTAAGTTCTGCTATTAACTTACAATTATGCAGCTGATCTGGGTTAAATATTGATATTAAGAAAAGTCGAGCAACTTGTGTAATGGTAGGCCCAAAAAATGCATAGGGAAGAATATCCATTTGCAAGAAAAGAATAAAGCATATTCTTGGCATTCTAATGCTATGGATAAGGTTTGGGCACTTGTGAATTATATAGGTTCTTGATAAAGCCAATGTAAAGATGACTCAGGCTATCCCAAATTTTTTTTTTTCTAAATTTTTTATTTAAAATTTTACTCAGGCTAGTCCAAAAACATATTTAACACACTGAAAGGACTGTCAAAATTAATTGGACCAGCCTTAGTATACTTTGTAGTGCCTTTGTCATAATTAACATGTTCATCGCACATGGTAGCGTCGAGGATGGGAGAAAGATGATATTGATATATGTCCCAGCAGTCAATTTGAAAGTTGTTTTGAATTATTTTTCAAGACGTGACATGTTAATTATTAGCAATATTTATTAATAAATTATTTATGTTATTTAACATATTTGAACATTTTTGTAGAATTATTATGACATGGCAAAGTACTTGAAATGAAATACTACGAGTTCTAAGAGTCGAGACATTTTTTTATGTTTAGTTCCTAATATCGTTCATAGTAGTCTGGTCCACCAAGAAGGCCGATATTGGTAGGATTCCGAAAGGCTACCACATCCTATCATAACTTTCTTTGATGGGTGTCATTTTTCTTGTAAGTTGCGAATGTAGAGGGCATCCTAAGTTAGAGAGATGGGTGCTCTTTATTTTATTTTTGATGGAAAGATTTTCAGTTGACGATCTGACTTCAAGTACGAGAACTTTGATGGCATGAAGTTCTTCTCAGATGCTTCAGAACTTTCGGGATGTCGAATGCAAACACTTGCTTGTGGTAGTACTTCTGCAGGGAATCATGTAACCACTAATCATGTTAGATCGGAGATGCATGGGGCCGATCCTGAGTTGCACTACAGGCTGTAGTTGCTTAAGGATTGGCCTTGAGAATCTCTCTTTCGCAAGGGTGGAATAATCAAAGGATCAGACCCCGTATGGTGGCTAAGGAGATAAAAACAATCGTATATGTGGAATTCTTCAAAAGTTGGTTGGTTGGTTGGCTTGAATAGGCTGGATGGATTTGAATTATGTGAAAAAATTTAATATTTTGAAAAATAATGCAGTCTTGTTCAATTGGGTCGGATTGGATGGTTTATAAAGCATTGATCACTTTTATCGTTATATCAATTAAGATCGTGCATCACCTTAAATCGTCTCTTTAAGGAATCATTTGGTATCTACATGATCGGGATATAAAGGCAATATATCAATATGAGTGGTATTGATTCTTTTTGTCTTTATATTTATGCTTAATAAAAACAACCCTTTAAGTTTCCTATGAAATATAATCGAATATATCTGAATAAAGAAAAAGGTAAAAAAGGAACTCATTTTTTTGTTTTTGTTTTTATTGCTTAAATGTTGATTTGTAACTGTATGTTTGCAGTGATGATGTGTTTGGAGCTTTCAAGAGAAACTGTTATGAAATGGTTTAGTACCATTGAATCACGAGTAATATTTTTGGACCGATGGGTCACCAAGTTGTGATAACCTTAAACCAATGAGATGATCTATGAGCATGGGACTCGAGAAATAAGAAATGTTATCGCATAGCATTTATCTATTTTAAGATTTTTATTACTATGCATATTATATTTTTGTACCTAAAGCATACGTGTTTGCATGGTCATGGACAACTTGTGAACAATGTTTGATTCCTCGCGTTTTCATTATAAAAAGTGTATTACTTTATTGCAAAATTTAACAAAACAATAAAAATAATTTGATACAAAAAAAATCTAAATGCAAAAAAGATCTAAAAAATTGTGAAGGTGGAGATCAAGTCTTGCAGCTGACTTCTTTACTTTATTGATGATCCGTGGAATAAGAACGAACTCTGGCACACTTGGGTAACAATTGGGCTCAAAAGTACTCAACTTTAGATCATTTGGGAAGCACATGTCCCAGCTATTTATAGTCATTCTCACTATAACGGCTAGGCGCACATAGAAACTGAAAAGACACTATTTTCTGCTTCATGTGTATAATAATATGTTGACGCATAATATTATGTAATAACTACGCATAAAACGAATCTGAACGTATACGCATACCACGGTCTACCTGACATGTGTCATGCATTGCAACGGTTCAAAACATCACATTAATGCGGCGTCTGTCATTTGAAACGTTTGTGCCTTAAATGTGGATTGAAACGTATGTTCATTTATAAACACCCTAATTTTTTTAGAATTTAATTTTATTAGAATTATGAATTTTTTATTAAGGGAGAATTTTCTGTAATTTTTAGCTAGTTATAATAAATGTTTGTTCATGGATTTATAATTATGTGTATTTAATTAATTATTAAAATAGTACAAAAATATATTTTTTGGTGTAAAACTATAAATAGAGTATTGTATAATTTTTTTGGAATTTATTAGGGTCCAAACTATTTTTAGATGGCTATATACGTATATATATATATATTGTTTTAATAAACCAACCCAAACCAAACTAAACAAATTCGGATCCTAACCCACAGACCCAACCCGAGACCCAGACCCGCTCACCCATACCCGCTGATACAGTAACCGCAGACCCCTCGCTTCCCCTCCCCGTCAACGGCCGCCGACCGATCCCCTTCCTCTCCCTGTAACTACCCTCCCTTTACCCTATATAAACCCTAGCCTAGCCGACCACCACCACCATCATCTCCTCTTCCAATCCCGATGAGCCCCGACCGCCGCTGCAAAGAAGCTGCTCCGACATCCCGAGCACCGCGCACAGCGAGGTATACTACTTCTAGCCCATGTATCTCCCTGTACAGTAGACCAATTAACGACCTGCTAAATCCTATACGAAGACCACATGACGCTCTTTAACCCTGTATAATTAGTTCGGTGTATCGTGTCCTGTGTCGGTCGTAATTCATGGCACAAAACAAGAAAAAAATGACCCAGTTTATAGTTTAGAAACAGTTCCAACCACACATGTTCATGTCTGATTTTCTTCCAACCTAGTTAATATTTATAAATTCTACTTGAACAGTAATTTTGATAACATAAACAAGTTTTAATATCTTCAATTAGTTTATTTTAATTCTATGTATGCTGTGTTTTAATTTCTGTTGAAATCTGTCAAAAACTTGATTTTCTAAACCCAAATTTCCTGAAACGGGGTACGATCCGCTAAATGAGGCGACCCCGTCATGTGCAAATTACACCGAAAGGTGCGTATCGTCAACGTGGAGGTGTGAGATTTTGTAAAAGTTGATTTGGATTTGCGTGCACACTGGAATCAACACGTATATGTAAAAAAGTCCCGTATTGGCCTGTTCTGACACTCGTCATAATTTCGTGTGTGCTTGTTGTTTCGCAATGAAACTTGGCCATCGAATTTGCAGCGTTACGCTGGTCCTATAACCCAAGTTTGGTTCAATTCTGAGAACGTTGACAAAACACCGTTTCGTGGGCCCCACGGTTCTACTTGACGGGCAATTTCATGATCGGCTCATCGAAATTCAGTTCTGGATATTCCATTGGGTTCGTATCATCGTTCTGGACTCGTAGACACTAAGTTTGACAAATTTGGAGAACTTTGTCTCTGTCACATTTTTCGGTGCGAAGTGGACCACATGTGGACCCCGCTTTGACCAGAAATTGTCAATTCTGCCCTTGTGTCCAAATTGGACTTATGAGTAGTCAATCCTAGATATTTCAAGTATTCTTAGAGTAATGGTGTTGTTTTTTCAGCATCTGGAGGCGTACTTAGAGATTCCACTTATATCGGAGCAACTAACGGAGCTCAGAACGCAGGCAAGTGTACTTTGCCAACTTGCAGTAGATCTTGTAATATTATTTGCTTGAGTTATTTCTATATATTCTGTGATGTACCTTTTCAACCTAGGACCGTGAGACATTTCTTAATGTCCGAACAAGATTCAGGTGTCCACGCCGTACGTGGAGTCGTGTAATGTCACTTAGAGAGTTGATACCACTGTTTGATGATAAAATAAATAGAGGGTTTGTACGAAGCTCTTTTGGTTTACAAACTCAGGCTATTAAACTCTCCTGGTATACAAAACACTATCAGAGGTATTATGAACATGATAGGTTTTGAAAATTCACCTGGCGAGTCGCCATTTTGTTTGAGATAAAACAAATAGAGGGTTTGTACGAAACCTTTTTGTTTACAAACAAGAAAAGAGTACAATTAATCCTAAACGAGGATATTAAGTACAATAAAAATGATTCTAGGAAAAATTGCTATAGGAGTCTGATCTGCGGTCGATCACTTTGTCCCTTGGACCACACGATGATGAAGAAGTGCTGTAGAAGAAGAAGAAGCTTCAAAGATTGCAAGTAGATTTGAACTGCCAACCAACACTCTCTGTCTGTGCTCTCTCTCTCTTTGATCTCTGATAGTGCCCTGTGCTTATGCGCCCTCTTATTTTCTGATCTAATTATCCGTCTCTCCGCTTCTTTTCTGATCTCTATTTTCTGCCCCTTGTCCCTGTGATCAGGGGTCTCTATTTATAGAGATCAGTCACAATAACTGTCCAGTCGGCGTAAAAGCCAAGCTGTGAAGAAAGTTGCACCTTTTACGCGGAGGTTATAATAACTGCTACCCACATCTGAATGACCTTCTAAATCTGCGTATGACACGTGTCCCATTATAAGGTAACGCGTATAACTGCTTCTCGAAGATCACGGCATGCAAGCCACGTAGATAATTGTCCCTCGTGTAAAGATGGCTGGCGTAAAAGCCAATAACTGTCTTGTAGGCATAAAAGCCTAGTTGACGTAAAAGCCTAGCTGTGAAGAAGACTGCCTCCTTTACGCTGCGGTTATGACAACTGCTATCCACGTTCAAATAATCTTCTGAGTCTGCGTGTGATGCGTATCCCTTTATGAGGTAACGCGTATAACTGTTTCTCGAAGATCATGGCATGCAAGCCACGTAGGTAACAGCCCCTGCGTAAAGATGGTTGACGTAAAAGCCAAAATAACTGTCTCCTTGGCGTAAAAGCCAAAGATCTGTCTTGTTGGCATAAAAGCCAAACTCTGTCTTGTTGGCGTAAAAGCCAAACTCTGCGTAAAACTTGATGGTTCATAAATAATAGATAACCAGCATAAAATAGCCAATTATCCATCACGACTGAGGTTTTGAGCATATTCTGGGCTAAATAGCCTTATCACATACCTTGGCAAATATGGCCGAGTTGGCGTATTTCGAGGAGATAGCATACGGCGTACTCCTATAGTTGAAAAAGCCTGGTTGGCGTAAAATGCAAGGATGGTGATGTGAACGTATTAGTCACAGTTTTAGCTTTTCCAGTCAATTATCCATCACGATTGAGGTCTTGAGCGTATTCTGGGATAAATAGCCTTATCACATACCTTGGCAAATATGGTCAAGTTGGCGTATTTCGAGGAGATAGCATACGGCGTACTCCTATAGTTAAAAATAGCCGGGTTGGCATAAAATGCAAGGATGGCAATGTGAGCATATTAGTCACAGTTTTAGCTCTTCCCCGTCATGACAAAATCTGAAGGATAGAACAAAATATCGTGCATTAAATGCAGAGATATGCCCCAATCTCGTGTATTAAATGCAGAGATATGCCTCGAGCTCTGTGCAGGAAACAACTTTTGACGTGGCGTCTGCTTTTGTTTTTATCTCGAGCGTAAAACTCCTATCTGCCCATGTAGAATAGGTAGCGTATTCTTTGAATGCGTAAAAATAACTTGTATCAAGAATATGTCGCTAAACGACAACCTGGGTCTCTGTGCAAAATCATCATCACAGCCGTCCTCTCGATCATCGTGCAGTACTTTTGTCAGGAGTCAGGTTCACTGTTCTGTCTGACAAATTAATCTGAGGAATACGAAGAGTTTCTCGTACAACTTTACGCTGCATTAAAAACAAACGTATTTTGAGCTTTACGCGGGAGGATAAAGCAACCTTTTATGCCAAAACAGTCTTAAAGCACTGTTTTACGCGGACAGATCTGAAGCCATATTTTACGCCATACAGCCTTGAAATTCTGTTTTACGCATATAGCTCTGAAGCCATATTTTATGCCACACAGCGCTGAAGCTCTGTTTACGCGTACGATTCCCCAGCATATTTCATGCTTCTACAAGACCCCCTTCAAAGTTTTCAAATTCCTTGTAATTTGAAATACTTTAAATGAAGCATGAAATGGTCAATTGTAAATGACTTTTTCGAGTGTAAAACTCAGATTAATATATACGCATATTCTGCTGACTTATCTGTCCCGCGCAATACATACAACCATAGATCCGTAGCATCTGAGCGTAAAAGCTTCCGAGCGTAAAAGCTTCTGAACGTAAAATCTGGGATCTGTTATGCAGCATGATGACCTGGTTCAGGCTGATTATGACTCCCTAACTGCGGAACTTGCTCAACAGATTGAATCTTTAAACAAATCCATCTAGGAACAACAACAAGAGATAGAGAAAGAGAAGGTAGTATTGGTAGAGAGTATTCCTCAGCTGGCCAAGTGCTGCGCTGAATGTGAGGGATATGAAGTGAGAGTTCAAGAATTGGAGGCTGAACTTGCTCAAACCAAGGACAGGCTTCTCAAAGCATCGCTAGTTCGTGATGTATTGAAGGGCCAAGTGGATACAGCTCAGCAGAACTTGAAAAATATGGGTGTCATCCACGTAAGCTTTATTGATTCTCTGTCTGAACTATCTCTCTTGAGCAACGATGAGGCAAGGCTGGAACGGGCTCGCACTAACATTTTGAACTCCAGGAATGAGAGGATGGCTGCTTTGGTTCAACAGATCAGGAATTTAACTGCTCCTCCCCAATGATGTACCTTTTTATTTCTTCTGTAATTTCTCAAAGATAATAAAGATATATTTTCTGACTTTGTGGACCCCTCACTTTAGAATATAAATGACAGGCTAAGATGAAAGTGATATTAGAGGTATCATGAACATGACATACTTTCGTTAAGGTTTTGCTGAATGTAAATCTATTCAGAGGTAATATGAACCTGATGAAATATAATCCAACTAAATTTGTATACCAAACACTATCAGAGGTAATATGAACATGATAGGTTTACAAATTAGTTAAGCATATCTATTAAGAGGTCATATGAATCTGATAGAATATGATCCAGCTAACCTTTGTGCGTGGTATCGTCAGAATAAGATCTTCATCATACTCTATTAAGCGAAGGAGATCAAGTACAGTACTTCTTCAAAAATTTGCCGTTGATAGGAGCCATTGCCAAATTTCCATTAGGCTTGGCAAATCTGTAAGCGCCATTTGTAATCATATAAGGGCCCTCCATTTCTTTACGATTATTTGTGCGAACTTTGGACATCATACCAGAGGTAATATGTATGTAGTACAATACCGTGTTTGTTGGGGACATCCCACTGGGGGATCTTTGGTGGACCTATTATTTGTTGCGCACGTTGAGTACAAATAATAAGTTCGAAACAAGTCCTATCAGAGGTAATATGGACGTGATAGGTTTTATGACTAGTAAAGACCACTACCAAAAAAAGTCAAATTAGCGACGCCCAAAAACGTCGCCAAATGACAAAAAAACGTCGCTAAAAATGTTTAGCGACGTAATTAGCGACGTTTTAACGCAGTCGGAAGATACCAAGTCGCTGAACGAAAAAACGTCGCTAAACGTCGCTATGTCGACGTTTTTTAGCGACTTTATTGAGTCGCTAAATTTATCGACGTTTAGCGACGCTGCGTCACTAAATAGCAACGTTTATTAAAGTCGTTAAACGTCGCTCATTAGCGACTTATATAGCGACGTAACAGCGACGTCTTTAATGACCTAGCAGTACTGTCATGTCAGCAATTTGCGACGTACAGCGACATATTTAGCGACGTTTAGCGAAGTCGTTAGCGACGGCTACTGACACGTCGCTAATTAGCGACTTGTTTAGTGACTTATAAAAACGTCGCTAGACGTCGCTAAACGTCGCTAAATACGTCGCTAAATTTACAAAAAAAACAAAAAAAAAACTGAAATATTCCAAACTATTATTCCTGTAATTTATAAATTTCTAATTAAAAATAGACCCGGAGAAACCCTCCGTTGAATTCTATGGGTTATCCGACCCCTTCGGTGGAACACTCAACACCGGATTAACAATATTTAATATGAAGTATCAGAGTATCACAGTCATACAATTAATACACACAAATATTATAGACAGACAATAAAAGTATCACAGTCATAAAAGTATCACAGTATCACAGTCACACAAAATGGGCATAAAAAGTATCACAAAATACATAATATATAAGTATCAGAGTATCACAGTAACATAAAATGCATAATATATAAGTATATGAAACATTATAGTATCAATCTCGAGGATTTCCAAAACGGGGCAGATACCAGTCCCTCAAATACTGCGTATAAACAGCGTTTATGTTATCAAGCTCCGCTATGGGTGCTGGGTGACTGGAACTCCCCGTCTGAGATACAGCCGCGATAGGTGCTGGGTGACTGGAACTCCCCGCAGGTAGTATCTCTTCCTCCTTAACAGTAGGAGGCATCACTTCCTCCTTAACAGTAGGAGGCATCACTTCCTCCTTAACAGTAGGAGGTGTCGCTCTCTTGGGTGCCATCTGGTAAGATAGATAAAAACAAAGAATTAGCTATTGGACCGGAACGGAAGAATTAGATGACTCACAAAGAATTAGCTGTTTGTTGCAGTATAATAATGATACCATAATATCTTAATTATATCCTACGTGTCACAAAATAAAATGACCGATTTATTGAACTAGTTTGAAAATATGATCCAATATTAAATTATATGATTGTAATTGAAATTGAAATTGAATTATGAACCATGTGTGTTGTGTTGAGACAGACATTTTTAGTGTTACAGACCTGTCTAGTTATTTAATTCCAACTTGTAGTTTTACAGTGTTGAGACAGACATTTTTAGTAGAGCATGAGCTCAGTTTTGCTTTAGTAAACAGTGAGCCTGAAGTTAACAAGTACTTGAAGGTACTATGTTTTTATTTTGAATGCAAGGAGCCTTATTTACCAATTGCATATACATTTTAAATTTTGATATATGTTACTGAGTTGAGAAACAACAAAAGTTGCAGAACCTATTAAGGACGGGTTCGAAGAAATTGAGTGTCCTTGCTATTAATGTAAGCTTACTAATCAGGTATTCAATTATCTCTCAGTTGCTTGTACATTATTCTTCGCGTGCATGTCTTATGAATTTTTACTATATATGTGACTATGTCTAGCATCAATGAAAGATGGACTTGCTCTTTTGATTAGATTTGATCTATATTCTAATGAAATTCAGTTGTTGCTAATTTTCTTTGGTCCCATTTGGAAAGCAACCATATTCGACAATATTTGATCACTTCTCATATTCGACAATATTTGATCACTTCTCATATTCGAAAATATCTTTTGTTATTTGTTGAATATGTAGAAGTAACTCGATTTGAAAACTAGTCAAGGGAGATTTTTTGGTACTCTGTATACTATGTTGCAAATCATATCAAATTATCTATATATATGGAAGACATGAAATCACATAATAGAATGTACTAACCCTAACCCTAACCCTAACCCTAAACCTAACCCTAACCCTAACCCTAAACCTAACCCTAACCCTAAACCTAACCCTAACCCTAATCTGCGTCTGTGTGTGTGTGTCTGCGTCTGTGTGTGTGTGTCGTGTGTGTGTGTCGTGTGTGTGTCTGCGTCTGTGTGTGTGTCTGCGTGTGTGTGTGTGTTGTGTGTGTGTGTCGTGTGTGTGTCTGCGTCTGTGTGTGTGTCGTGTGTGTGTGTGTCTGCGTCTGTGTGTGTGTCGTGTGTGTCATGTCTGTCAAGTGTGTCTTGTGTCAGTGTCACATGAGAGAGAGAGAGAGAGAGAGAGAGAGAGAGAGAGAGAGATTACCTAGAGCTCGAGGAGGAGGAGGGGGATGCCGTGGAGACCCGGTCGCCGGAGAGGGGGGGCGCAGCCGTGGAGACCCGGTCGCCGGAGGGGGGGCGGGGGAAATCGAAACGATTTCGAAATTTTTGACAGATGGAGAAAAGAGAACTGAGCCCTAATTAACCAAAATTTAGCGACGTTTAGCGACGTCAAATAAAAACGTCGCTAAAATAAAAATTAGCGACGCCAAAGACGTCGCTAAATACGTCGCTAAATATTTTTGATAGATACGTCGCTAATTACGACGCTAAACGTCGCTAAAACAGATATATTAGCGACGTTTAGCGACCTTAATTGAACTTATAGCGACTATTCTTTTAAAATCTTAATAAAAGTTGCTAAACGTCGCTAAATATTGCCATTTAGCGACGCCTAGCGACGATTTTTACCGAGTCGCTAATTTAGCGACGTTTTTACTAGGAGTCGCTAAAATACGTCGCTAATCCCGCTTATTCTAGTAGTGGCCATCCTGCTAGAGGATTTTTGTGGACCCATTACTTCTTTGCACACGAGAGTGCAAGTAATAGGTTTGAGATAAGTCCTGCCAGAGGTAATATAGCCGTGGTAAAATATGACTCTGTGGGGATAGTGGAGAGACGTAGTCCAGAGGTGATATGAACATGAACTGACTTTCTCTTTGCTGGGGAAAATAAGGATAGTTCAGAGGTAATATGAACATGAACAATTTATTTCCATAGTGGGCATCCTACAGGGGGTATTTTGGTGGACCTATTACTTCTTGTGCACAAGAGTGCAAGTAATAAGTTTAAGACAAGCCCTGCCAGAGGTAATATGAACGTGACAGTTTTTGTGGACCTAACACCACTAGCGTACTTAGAGTTAAGTACGGGTGCTAAGTTGAGATGACAACCAATATCAGAGGTAATATGGACATGATAATCGATAGCCAAAACTCGGGAGGTTTGCTCAGAGGTAATATGAATATGACAAACTCAGCCTAAGAGAAATATTATGACAGCAGTTCAGAGGTAATATAAACATGAACTAGTGTCCGAAAAACTCTTTGAGGAGTGATTCGTTGAGTGTGGTCTATCCAAACATGAAGATAGACCAAAGGATTATTCCGCTGGGGAAATTGATGGGATGATAGCTCAGAGGTAATATGAACATGGCTAGCGTCTAATGAGACTGGTTTGAATAGTCATTGCGGGAGTGTGCAAGTAGACCTAAGGATTACTCCGCTGGGAGGAATTTTGAGGATCCATCATCCATTGCGTATTTGGGACTTTTGGATACGGATGATCGTTCTTTACAAGAATTTATAACGAAGGAGAAATTGTTGCACATAGGCATTTGTTGGGGATGCCAAATTGCTGAACATATCTATCCAGAGGTCATATGAACATGATAGAATATGATTCTCATCTTCGACGATCGAAAAAATATTGCACATAGGCACTTGCTGGGGATGGAGAACCAAGAGTTGATTTGTCCATCTGGCGAGTGGACTTATTACCCATGGCGTCCCTTAAGTACAGATAATAAGCTGCAATGACTAGCACTATCAGGGGTTATGCGAACGTGATAGTAGGAAGTCGAAGAGAAGAACTTCACTCAGAGGTAACGTGGATATGGAAAAGTTTTGAAAATATCTTACTCAGAGGTAAGGTGGACGTGGTAAGATATGGCTTAGCGGGGATAAAGAAAAACAAGGCAGAGGTAATATGGGAATGACCATTTTTGTGGTGATAGATTTACTCTGCTAGAGAAAGTGGAGAGACGTAGTTCAGAGGTAATATGGACGTGAACTGATCGATAGCAACAACCTAGAAGGTTTGCTCAGAGGTCACTTGGACATGGCAAACTCAGTTGGGAAAAAAGTTTGGACGTGAACCCATGTCCGAAAAATTTACTGGGGAGTGATTTTCTGAATGGGGATAGTCCTGAAGGTTGCTCATCTGGGGAGACACCGTCTTCTCGTTATAAACACAAAGTGATAACTTTGGCGTCAATCAACTCCTGGATTTTCCTTTTCAGCACATAGCATGCCTTCGTGGGATGATGAATGTACCAATGAAAGAGATAATATTCTGGGTCATCGACCTTGCCAGCCTTTTCAGGATATCTGATGTTGGGTAGCCGAAGTTTGTTTTCCTTCATCAATATATTGAAGATTTTAATGATGTCATCCTCATTGAAGGATAAAGTCCTCTTTGGCTTTCGGGCTCCCGATACCTGAGTCGTAGGGTCCTCAGGGAAGATGGTCATAGTTGCATCATCTTCGGACTCAGAGGAAATTCTACCCCCAGCTTTGGATGCTGCTCTGTTTTGTCGAGGGAGACTACCCCCAGACATGTCGTTGTCTGGTTCTTCTTCCTCTTTTTGTTTGCCTTTGTCCACCGAAGTTGATTTAGAAGGACCTGCCTCTGGTATTACAGGATCAGACTCTAGAGATTTAGAGTTTGTAAGAGATATGGTAAACCCTAACCCAAAACGAGTTCGTTGACAGTAAGGATCACCATGCAACGGTATTCGTCTGCCTTTTCCATAATTGAGGCCCTGCTTCAATTTCAAATCATAACCCATATTTTGCATAATCTTTAAAGCCTGTGGGCTATATCTGTGGATTTGCATTCTTCCAACCTCAGACTCATGGGATTCTTCTTGTATAATTGGTCTATTCCGCATTCGACCAAAGATTATTTGATGCTGATCGTTGCGAGTCGATGGAACAATAAAGACCGATTCTTTATGTGGCCCATATGTCATAACGACGTTAGGTATTGATGCTACTTCCCACATGATCTCCCCACGCTTGGTAGTTAGGGGAACTTAATCCTGGTTTTGACCCCTGTCTTTGCATTTCTGGATCAAGAAATCACGCAAATCAGGGAGATTAGCAGAAGAAGAAGAAGGCTTATTCTGCCTTTTTACATCAGTAGGCCTGTGGAGATTAGGAACCATAACCCTTTCTCGGCCATAGGAATACAATAGTCCACCCATATGAGCGGCATATAATCCATCATCTGTTTGAGGAGTGTATCTTCCCGTAAGACGAGCCTCCTTTACACGGACAGACCTATCCTAGCATAATTTGGATTTTGGCACAGGTTCTCGTGAAATAGGAAAAGTTCGTATAATCTGTAGAGTGGGCAAGTTCTTCTCTTGTGGGCGTACAAGCCTAGTGGTTGGGAGATCCGCCACTCGTTTTCCCTTGATGTGATCTAAGAGTCCATCTGCCTTATCATAGACGGGAGATATAATTATACGCACAGGGCATGTTTGACATTTCTGGATTGGCGCTGAGGTCTTGTCAGAAATTTTGTCTGCCACGTCACAGACGGGAGACGAAGTTTTACCCGCAGGGCGCGTTCTAGACTTTTGGATTGGCACTGGGGCATTGCCAGAAGTTTTGTCTGCCACGTCACAGACGGGAGATGAAGTTTTACGCACAGGGTGCGTTCTAGACTTCTGGATTGGCACTGGGGCATTGCCAAAAGTTTTGTCTGCAATGTCACAAACGGGAGGCAAATTTGTACGCACAGGGCATGTAGGCACAACTTTATTGATCAGAGAGTGAGACCTTGCAGGAAGGATAGATGATGTCTTAAGCATCCATACTTTATATATCTTTCTGTTGTTCTGGACAGAGGAGGAGGGAGAGCTACCCCCAGCATGAAGCATGTCTTCATAAGCAGATTAGTCGAACTGGACGACCAACGTCTTCTTCGTTGATCCAATGGATACAGTATCGTGTTGAGCAATTTCTTTCTCGTCAGAGGAGAAAGTCTTCCCCAGCAGAGTTGCCATCTTTGTTTGATGATAAAATAAATAGAGGGTTTGTACGAAGCTCTTTTGGTTTACAAACTCAGGCTATTAAACTCTCCTGGTATACAAAATACTATCAGAGGTATTATGAACATGATAGGTTTTGAAAATTCACCTGGCGAGTCGCCATTTTGTTTGAGATAAAACAAATAGAGGGTTTGTACGAAACCTTTTTGTTTACAAACAAGAAAAGAGTATAATTAATCCTAAACAAGGATATTAAGTACAATAAAAATGATTCTGGGAAAAATTGCTATAGGAGTCTGATCTGCGGTCGATCACTTTGCTCCTTGGACCACACGATGATGAAGAAGTGTTGTAGAAGAAGAATAAGCTTCAAAGGTTGCAAGTGGAATTGAACTGTCAACCAACACTCTCTGTCTGTTCTCTCTCTCTTTGATCTCTGATAGTGCCCTGTGCTTATGCGCCCTCTTATTTTCTGATCTGATTATCCGTCTCTCCGCTTCTTTTTTGTTCTCTATTTTCTGCCCCTTGTCCCTATGATCAGGGGTCTCTATTTATAGAGATCGGTCACAATAACTGTCCAGTCGACGTAAAAGCCAAGCTGTGAAGAGAGTTGCACCTTTTACGTAGAGGTTATAATAACTGCTACCCACGTCTGAATGACCTTCTAAATCTGTGTATGACACGTGTCCCATTATAAGGTAATGCATATAACTGCTTCTCGAAGATCACGGCATGCAAGCCACGTAGGTAATTACCCCTCGCGTAAAGATGGTTGGCGTAAAAGCCAAATAACTATCTTGTAGGCATAAAAGCCTAGTTGGCGTAAAAGCCTAGCTGTGAAGAAGACTGCCTCCTTTACGCTGTGGTTATGACAACTGCTATCCACGTTCAAATAATCTTCTGAGTCTGCGTGTGACGCGTATCCCTTTATGAGGTAACACGTATAACTGCTTCTCGAAGATCATGGCATACAAGCCACGTAGGTAACAACCCTTGCATAAAGATGGTTGGCGTAAAAGCCAAATAACTGTCTCCTTGGCGTAAAAGCCAAAGAGCTGCCTTGTTGGCGTAAAAGTCAAACTCTTCTTGTTGGCGTAAAAGCCAAACTCTGCGTAAAACTTGATGGTTCATGAATAATAGATAACCAGGGTAAAATAGCCAATTATCCATCACGACTGCGGTTTTGAGCGTATTCTGGGCTAAATAGCCTTATCACATACCTTGGCAAATATGGCCAAGTTGGCTTATTTCGAGGAGATAGCATACGGCGTACTCCTATAGTTGAAAATAGCCTGGTTGGCATAAAATGCAAGGATGGTGATGTGAGCGTATTAGTCACAGTTTTAGCTTTTTTAGTCAATTATCCATCACGACTGAGGTCTTGAGCGTATTCCGGGCCAAATAGCCTTATCACATACCTTGGCAAATATGGCCGAGTTGGCGTATTTCGAGAAGATAGCATACGGCGTACTCCTATAGTTGAAAATAGCCGGGTTGGCATAAAATACAAGGATGGCAATGTGAGCGTATTAGTCACAGTTTTAGCTCTTCCCCGTCATGACAAAATCTGAAGGATAGAACAAAATATCGTGCATTAAATGCAGAGATATACCCCTATCTCATGTATTAAATGCAGAGATATGCCTCGAGCTCTGTGCAGGAAACAGCTTTTGATGTGGCATCTGCTTTTGTCTTTATCTCGAGCGTAAAACTCCTTTCTGCCCATGTAGAATTGGTAGCGTATTCTTTGAATGCGTAAAAATGACTTGTATCAAGAATATGTCGCTAAACGACAACCTGGATCTCTGTGCAAAATCATCATTACAGCCGTCCTCTTGATCATCGTGCAGTACTTTTATCAGGAGTCAGGTTCACTGTTCTGTCTGACAAATTCATCCGAGGAATACGAAGAGTTCCTCGTACAACTTTACGCTGCATTAAAAACAAACGTATTTTGAGCTTTACGCGGGAGGATAAAGCAACCTTTTACGCCAAAATAGGCTTGAAGCACTGCTTTACGCGGACAGCTCTGAAGCCATATTTTATGCCATACAGCCTTGAAATTCTGTTTTACGCGTATAGCTCTGAAGCCATATTTTATGCCACACAGCGCCGAAGCTCTATTTTACGCGTACGATTCCCCATCATATTTTATGCTTTTACAACCACGATCCTATATATTTTTATGTGCTTGCTTTACCAAGTAGATTATACCATAGGACACTTTATATTATTCATATGACAGAATCTTTTTTGAGTTATTTATAGTAATTCTGTATAGGCTTACAGGATTTGTGACATGAGACTTGCATATACATAGATATCATTATGACTTGTTGTACTAGCTAGAGGTCATGATCTTGCGTGTTATGGACATGAGACATCGTGAACATGAGATGTGTGATTACATTAGGTGGAAAGAGACACACAGGCTGCAGGCTAATTATATACATATATACTTTATTATTGAGGTACTTTAGTCTCTGCTCCAGAGCTTGGCCCATTACGTGATATTCTTGCTACTATGGGCTCCTCGACACAGAGCTTGTAGTGGTCTCAGCCTGAGTACTAGTGATGCTCTTATTTGTATTTCACTTAGCTGGTTACATAGCTTGCCCTGAGGATCTATTTTTATATACTATATTTCATTTGGCTTGAGTTATTCTTGTACCTTGCTATGTCCCCTGAGGACCTGGATCCAGATTATTTCCCCAGGTACAACAGAGGAGGAATACCCCGAGATATACGGGACAGGAGCTGACGCTGGAGCAGTACTGACACCAGAAGACAAGGTTGTGCCAGAGGATTTCTCCTGAGTATTCTGTTATATACTCATTTATGCTTCCAGTTATTTCATATCTTGACTCATGGACTTATGTATTAACTTATTTTATTGGGTTATTCCCTGAGACACTACAAATGTTGACTTAATGATGGACTATTTCCTTTATCTATTTTAGTCTATCATATTTAGTTATGTTTCTTTCTGTGGATGAGATTAGAATTATTCTGTGATAGATGGTGTAGACTGCATTTATATTTATTACAGCTTAAGTGCACTCTAACGGGTCCATTAAATTGGATTTGCCCATTAGAGTTGTGCTGCTGGCCATTGCCACGTGGCTAGTCCCTCAGTATTTTGGGACTAGGGCGTGACATAGTTTTTGTGGTGGCTCATGCAGGTCTACGACTGTATTATTTCGGTTTTAACTAAGGAACCGAGCAAGCCTGCAATTAGGATAGAATAAATTATAGGATCTCATCCACTTGTTGATTTGTTCTTGACCTCTATAACGACTTCAAAATAATTTCTTGACTTGCATCCTGCCTTGATTTCTCTAGTGCCTCTCATAGTTTACTTTGGATGCAGAGTAATGGATCCACGAGCCAGCAACGACACTCCCGTGGGTACACCACAAGGTGCTGTGGTCACCTACAACGATAGGGTGATACCATTGGGTGGATATCCATTCACTAAATAAAGCAATCAAATAGATCAATACGTCTCGAGGTTCCGGCGAGACGACATTCTACCATCGTCGCAGTTTACTCCACCAATGCAAATTTTTCCAACTGGATATCCTATGGATGGTCAGCAGATGTTCCAAATATTCTACGCAATGATGCAAGCACAACAACATGTTCATCAAGAGGCCCAGCAACACCAGGTGGAAAACTTGAGAAACAGTATAGTGACCGCACTGGAGAAGGCAAACCCACCAGCTAGATGACCATCAACCGGATCTATCACTAATTTTTGCCAGCTGAAGCCCTGTATCTTTTCAGGCAAGGAGGAGCCCACTGAAGTTCATGAGTGGCTCACAAACACTCAACACCAATTGGAAGCAGTTGAGCTTCCGAGGGAGCATTGGATGTTTGCCGTCAGGATGCAGTTGACAAAAAATACACATCACTGGTGGCTATCCGAGGAGAGACGGCTCAGACCAGACCGAGCACATGGTAGGAGTTCTCTAGACTTTTCCAGGAGATGTATATTCCAGCCATTGCCAGAGAGGAACTTAGGGATAAGTTTAACTGCCTCACTCAGGGCAATATGACAATAGAGGAGTACAATGCAGAGTTTATCCGTTTGAGTCACTTTGCCCCTACTTTGATCCCGACAGAAGAGGAGAAGGCAGAGAATTTCTTCGACGGACTTAGCTTTGAGCTACAGAGATTAATCAGCTCCGTTGCACCTACTTCTTATACAGACATTCTTGCTATAGCCCAACGCACGGAGCGCATCACCAGGAGAGAGTCAAGCCAGAAATGACCGTTCACATCAGCACCAGCCAAAGCACCACAGGAAAAAGCTATAAAGAGACCTTACATGCACCAGCCACCCAGAGCAGCTCCACAGGCACTACCTACATATCAATATTGTGGCAAGCGAGGTCATTACGAGAGCGAGTGCAGACGCAAGTTAGGATTATGCTTGATTTATGGATCCAGCCAACATTCAGCCAATGATTGCCCTGAGCATCGAGAGGGAGCACCGATGGTAAACCGACAAGCTTTACCAGCACTAGGAGGATATCAGCCGAGGCCACCCTTGGCATTACAAACAACACTCTTCCAGCAGGTCCAGCAACAGCAGAGGGCACCAAGGACGTGGACAGGTTTTTGCGATGACAGTGGAGGAGGCACAGACTCGAGGAGTAGCGAATATGAGTAAGATTTAGTTTTATCATAGCTAGCTATAATAATGAGTATTCCTAGTAATACTTTAGCATGTGCTTGTTAGTTTCATTCCCTAGCCTATCCCTAGAATTATGTTAGCATGTGCTTGTTAGTCTAGATTAGTAATATATCAGTGGTACCCAAGTTTTTATAAGCTGCAGTTGATCTTCGTTATAACCAGGCTTCTTTACTCTTGAGTTAATCATCTCTCATTGCCTAGAAAAAAGTTTTCATTGCTTTCCTACGTGTTCTGCTTGAACAAAACGCTCACCCTTCCTCCCGATTTTTTCTAGTTCATGGTTCCTTATCCTTTGTGTCGTACTTCAACAAATATATCTTGCAACCGCGTCATCTCTTCTGGAGCAAACCTTTCTTGACATGTTACGTTTTATTTTTTAATTGCGAGGACACAATTCTTTTAAGGTGGGTAGATTGTAAACACCCTAATTTTTTTTAGAATTTAATTTTATTAGAATTATGAATTTTTGATTAAGGAAGATTTTTATGTAATTTTTAGCTAATTATAACAAATGTTCGTTCATGATTTATAATTATGTGTATTTAGTTAATTATTAAAATAGTACAAAAAATATATTTTTGGGTGTGAAACTATTAGTAGAGTATTGTATAATTTTTTTGGAATTTATTGGGGTCCAAAACTATTTTTAGATAGCCATATATATCTATATTGTTTTAATAAACCAACCCAAACCAAACTAAACAAATCCTAAGGCCCTTGCCGCATAGATTTTTTAAAGAATCACTATCCTTGGCATATAACTTCTAGCGCATAACCTTCTTTTAAGTTTTCTTATTTTGTATCCAATGCATGTAGACGTTGGCACATAACTTTCGACTTCACTGTTTAAGATATGTTGTTGAGTAGCTCAGCGCATAACTGTTATGCGCATAGCTCAATTTTTTTCCATACTTCTACAAGGCCCCCTTCAAAGTTTTTGAAACTTAGACAAGTTTAAAATATTTTGAAAGAAGCATAGGATAAGAAATCATCATCGTGCATAGGAGTTGGTGCATATTGCCATTAATTGTATTGTTTGGCAAATAACGTCATAAGCAAAAGTTTGCACTGCCATGCTGTCAAATCTTTCTCGATTTCTAAACTGACAAAATCTTTTTGGAATCCCGAAGCGACGTCGGTGCATCGGTACGAGAATCAAGGTGTCTATTATGCATCTGTCGCATGTCGCGCAAATTAAGGCATCGTATAAATGTGAATGTGACGTAAGCGCCCATAATCTACCGTAGATGGCGCATAGGATCGGATTATAAATACTGGGATAAGAGGAAAGAGAAAACTTTACTTGTCTTCATTGTTCCTATATTTATTCTTTCGAAATTTTCAAAGTCCTCATCCCTTTTCACTTGAAATGGTCCCAAAAGCTTCGTCTTCCTCGGTCAAGAAGTCCGAAAAGGGCAAGGAGGCTGCTGTTGAGTATACCACCGACCCTTCGCCGTCGACGACCCACCCCTATTTTCAAGAATCAATCAAGGGTGAGAGAAAAAACCCTAACTTTGCCTCTATTACTGAGAAAAAGGAGAAAACGGCTGACGCGCATATAGCTCTAACACAAAGACACAAACTCATAGTCTTGTGCATGCATGAGAAATCATCGTGAACATGCACAGACAAAAATACACTACTGACACGCATGTCGTTGCTGAAAAGCTTTGTTATGAATATACGCTGATAGCAAAAGATTTCTACTTCGCGCATGGAACATTCATAGAAAAACTATGTGCGACTTCTCCACACATGGATGATGTTGTCTTTCTGAGACATGCATCGTGAACATGCCCAGTAGTCATTATGCTCATAAAGTTATTTTTGACTCTAGAGAATAGCTGAGCTGTGTGCATGACTTGCATGGCTATGTGCATGTCCCTTATGTGCATAGAGCTTATTTCCTTTGGAATTTTCTTCTCAAGATATTTTTAGATAACATAGATTAACATCATACGTTTCTAATGACTTTTTTTTCCATTTGCAGCATCACTGTCCGTGGTTCCACTAGGTGAAATAATCTTTGGGTCTGCCCTTGGAATGCTCGACATGAATTTTGTTGAAGACATGGTTAAATCTGTCATGGCCTAGATTAACAAGGACCAGCCTACTGGTAGGCAAAATATGATAGCCAAACATGACAAAATTCTTCTGAAGTCACAAATAAATAGTAGAAATATCCCCGCTGGAGGCGGAGACGGCCAGTACTACAAGAAACCAGCGTTCTTTTTTGGGGATGTGTTGACCACAAATGCTCCTGAGGTCTTGAAGATAAAAGAAGAATGGTTCTACGAATCAAATGGAAGGAAGATGCATATGCCTAAAACTGAAAGTCATCTCCCATTGTCAGCATTTTCTCAGATGGCCACCCAGAGAATGATGGACTAGGACCTTACTCCGAACCAAGGGGGAGCTTTGGTTGGGCAAATTTTTTACAAATCAAGCAATAACAAGAAGAACGTATTTGATGATGCCAAGGAGTCTCTTTCTTACACCCTACGATGCTTAAGGCCATGCAACATTGTCAACGAGGTAAGATCTGAACTCCTGGCCTTTGGTGAAGAGACCGTTGCTAACCAGCTTTTGGAGAAGAATAAGTCATATCCACCTGGCACTCTTCGTCTGAGTAGCTGGACCCATTGTGTTAATTCTTAGAGCAACCTGATGTTGTGGATGCTCACAAAGTATGAGACAATCTTTAAAGAGATTGGCCTATTCTACGCCCTGAGTGAAGGACCGTAAGGCAACTCTAGAAGGGGTGAATAGAGTGCATCGGAATAATCTACCTAATTTAAAATTAAGCAGAGTGAAGGCAGTTGCTAACTAATAATGTATATAGAGACAGTAAAGTAGAGAGAGAAAGCAAATGCAAATACCAAGATGTATATTAGTTTTCGTCTGAGAGGACTAGTCTAGTTCCGAGAACTCTTGCTCGGAGTTTTATCTACTATAATCACCAATAGTGAATCACAAGCTTTGATCAGAAGGCTTATCACTTCTTTACACCACGAGGTTTGATCTGAAGTCTCGCAACTTCACAACTTAGAGAGAGAGAGAGAGAGAGAGAGAGAGAGTAACTGATGGAACAAATTTATTTATAACTGAAGACTTCTAGACCGAGATCACACTTGGCACTAGAAAGGCTAGGGAGTTGCTCTTTGAGATAGAAAAATTAAGGCTTTAGAGTTTTCTCACAATTGGATAGAAGACTAAAGAATGGATGAGTGAGAAGGAATGTAGAAATCCAATCCTATTTATAGTGTGTAGGCAAATAGAATTCGGCCAGAATTCGGATATGGCTTAATTCAAATTTTTAGCCATTGGGCCAAGAAATCATGAGCTAATTGAACTGGTTGATTTCATACCAAAAGGGTAACCGAGTTCGGTCCGAGTTCGGCATGAGTTCGGCCTGAATTCTGTTGTCTATTCTGGTAAGATTTGGGTTAAATGTAGACTAATTTGTGGATAGGTTCATGGGTTTATTTGAGTGGATTTGGGTTATGCCAGCGCGACTCGATGTACATAAGTCCTAGACTCAAATAAAATATTAAATTATATATGAAAACCAAGAGCACTAATGATGCCAAACTTCTGAAATATCTACTGACTTGAAGATACTTTTTCCCTTAATGGCAGTTGTCCAAAGCTAACCAGATCTGGAAATCTGAATACCTTTCAGGGGCTTCACCCCCGAACCCCCATGAGGGGCGCTTCCCCCTCGACCCCCATCCGCTGACCGGGCAGCGGAACCTCCGGGTGCGAGGCTTCAGGTAAGTCTTAGGCGGTTGGACAAAATCTTCTGGTATAACACCGTCTTTGGCTCATCGTCATATAGCATATGTCCATTGTTGATCTTGCTTATTACTTTCTGTAAGTAAATGTTAGACGAACAAGGAAATATACAGAAACAAATATTACATATCTGGATAATGCTGAGATTAAGTAGAATATACTATAGTGATTGATCGATTACCATAATGCTAAACTTAATCGATTAGCTATATTCAAAAACTCAACATAAATATAGGGCCAACAATCTCCCTTTTTTTATTATCGCAAATCAGTTAAGTTTAAGACATATATAATCGATGCATATATAAAAATAATAAGCATAAATAACTATAAGTATACTACTTAAACATATACTTACAGACTCAAACTTACTTCTCCCTCGTTGACATGATAAAAAAGAAGCTCTCCCGTAATATAAAATATTGATACAAATCTCTACTGAAGCTTCTATATGTGCATAAGCTCCCCCGTAGTATAACGTTGGCAAATATGCACATATTTGACATATTTCTCCTCCTTTGTCAAAATATATTATTTACGGCTACCCCGCAAACGAAGTCTATATCATGAAGACAAGGTGAGTAACATAAAGCATATAATATGATCATGTGGTAAAGAGTAAGTATCTAGACTATCAATATATGTAGAATAATGACATGCATATCATAACCATATACTTACCAATTGGAAACTAGATACCAATTGTAGGAAACTAGATGCAGTACATTAATATAGAAACATTGGGTAACAATAATACAAGAGAAGTATAAATGAATGTGCACATTTAATCATATACAAAAGATAATTAAACAACTTCTCTCTAATATCATTATAACTGGTCAAAGTCTAAACTCAAACTAAAACTTAATGGCATAGTTTTGAAATAATTAGAAAAATCCAGTAGTGCTTACTAAAAGTCATAGTGTCACAGTCTATACTAAAAGTTATCAACTTTAAATTCAAGGAGTAGGGCTCAGATTCACTATTGTATTATGGAAACAATTACAAAGAGACCTTAATAAATCATTATTCAATAAAGTGTTGATCTTCTTGGATTAGCTGTAGGGGCCGGATCACAGCTAGCGATGGTCCGAAGACACTTAAGTACCGTGTCGCTTAGGCTATTTACACCTTTTTGATAGAAGGGCCCTTTCGACTTATAGCCAAAAGTAATATTAACTTAAAGAACTTAGATTTAATAGGTATATATGCTAATTATAATATCATACAACATCAAAATACAGAATCTTAATTCTTGACGAATAAAGTTTACTAAAAGATATAAAGCATGCATAGACAATTGTGTTATACTAATAGAAAGTAAATAACTCTATAGTGTGAACTAATCACTGAGGCTAATCAACTAGTCATGCTGAATAGAAATAATTACAAGAAAATTAACTAAGCATGCCAGTATCACATCTCTCACTAATTTAAATAAATACCAACTAAAAGATATTAATAAGAGATATGCTAGATTCTTTAATTTTAGCAATTTAGGAAAAATCAATTAGCACGTTACCAAAGTGGCTCAAGTAGCCATATTTATGTTGGTACAATTGCTTGGAAGATGACCCTTGTAGCTTTGTAATCACCAACATTTTTCTTGGTGCTAAATCCTGACACAAAGCATTCTACCTACATCATTAGGCAGAGACTTTGGTATCCAAGATTTGGATCCATATTTGTTATCTTTGGGAACCCACTTATACATATTCATATCAACTAATTTTCTAGCCTTACACTGATGTGTAATGTTTCCTTTTAAACCACAATAATGACATATAGCATAAGCATTTGTGTTTGGTGTAAAATGGTAGACATGAGTATGTGAAGTAGTTTTATCCTTTTAAAACACAACATACTTCACATAATTTTCTAGCCTTACACTGATGTTTATATATCTTTTAGTAATAAAATGACATATATGGATATTTGTAATAAAATGCATAATTATGTGAAGTATGTTGTGTTCTACATGCATGATAGTGTGAAGCATTTTGTTTGCTTGCTGGTGTCTTATTGTGAGTGCTCTTTTCTTTAGCCATGTGTCTCGTGTTAGACTGAGTAGTAGGTTTTACGACCTGCTTTCCCAATCTAATCTCTAACTTTTTAGAGGTGGAATATAAATCATCATATTTAGTAGTTAGAGCATCAATTCTAAGTGATGCACTAGATTACTTCTCCTTCTCATGTTTTAAGTCTTCCTTAAGTTTAGTATTTTCTTGATTACTTTCATCAAAGAAGTCAAATGCTTCTTGTAAGCTAAGCTTAAGTTTGGAGATATAAACAGAATCATCAGAAGAGGAATAGTCTCTAGCTTCATTTAGTAGACAAGTAAGCTTTTCATTCTCAAGCAGATAAGATTTAATAGTTTTAACCCTTCACTTAACGACATTATCCGTAAGCTTCTTATGATCTTCAAATAAATCATTAAAAGTATCAAATAATTTATCATAAGAAAAATCTTTAAGTAAAGGGTTATCTTTTACCTCGTTAGTTAATGTCGTTAAGCATACTTTTGCAGCATGTCAAAGGCTTTCTTCTTCTGAATCACTAGCTTTACTTTCACACCAGATGCTTGTATTTGCATATTTGTGTGACGAAGATTCTTCTTTGTTTGATCATTCATATTGATTTTCTCTTTTTGCTTTGGATCAATCTTTCATCATGTGGCCTAGCATTTTGCAGTTGTTGTAACGCCCCGTTCCGCTCAAGCGGACTGCCTTTTCAAATGGCAAAAGTACAACTGTCCCGACCCGCTTTGGCTCAAACGAGAAGCAAAGGATATCCAGACTTGTCCCTACAGGAATTCAGCTTAGGCTTTCAGAGGCTCGCTCGGCGTATCGCTCTACCGAGGCGAATCATCGCTAAGGTGGGTGGCTACGGTGAACTTGTCTTTGCTTAGCCAGCACACATAAAATCTGGAATATTCATGCTAGTCGCTAGGTGATTCACCCCCTGCATGCTAATAAATCCAACACACCTAGCTAAGGGAATAATCCCAACTTGTATTGCTATGCTAGAACATGGAAAATAAAATACTGCTTATATATGTTCAGACCCTCGCATGCTAAGTCCCTAACGGTTTCATCTCTCGGCTTACCTTCGGGCCCGAGCAAACGTGCTGCTTATGTTCCTTAGAACGTATACTTGTCTGCTTGTACGTTGCCTTGACTCAATACTTGTAACATAAGCTAGGCCAACACCCTGTTATACAGGATATTGTTTAAAACGACTAAGAGAATGGAAATCAGGCATTGCATCTTGTCTTGTACTATTGTTGCCTCAACAACATGCCTTTTGTCTTGTACTCTTGTCTTGTACTCTTGTCTTGTACGCTTGTTGCCCCAATCATGTAAATGGATAACTTACCCGAGACGCCGTTCGATCACGGACAACTTGTGCACAGGGATGGTCTAGCGGGCGATGCTGGGGCACTGGCATCGTCCCGGTCTGGGCGAGAGCAATTGTTTTAGTCTCTCATTCTTGGCAGAATGGTTTGTAGCGCCTCTTGTACTTTCGTTGCATACCATTCTCGTCAAAGACTATACCGTCCATTATGGCATACGCCAGTGATCGCCTTGTATTTAACTTGTTGCATGCTTGCTGGTAAAAGAAGTAAAAGATAACAAGTAATCCTCGTTTAGCGGCTATCCGCGTACGAGGCACTGTATCGCATCAAGAAACAACTAAACACCTGAACGATCTTGAAATAAATACTCGTGTTTGCATATGCTATGCTCCTGAATGTTTATACTTGCCCATGCTCGAATTAACAATGTTTGCCTTGGACAGGGAAGGAAAAATGGTAAGTTGGTAAGTCTCGCCGTGTTTCCTCTCATGTTGCACGGCGCACTGCCTGACACGTTAGGCTATCCAATATTTGCATGAAACTGATCCTAAGGCAACTAGAAAGACAACTTAATAGTTGGTGCACGGAACTTATATTACGTATTTGGATTTGTCGAGCGGGCGAGTAGCTTCCCCACCAGTGCATTCAATGTACTGATAATCCACCAGTTTGTATGCAGGGTGCGGGAGAACCTCGTTCGGTACGGATGCCTCCATCGTGCGTGCTTAGGCATGGAGATCACTCCGAAACAACGACACATCCGGAACAGAAGCACATATACAAGATATAATATTGGAACATAGCCCGAACTCGACTGAACATCGCCTGTACAATCATTCCACTATTGTAACCACTTGGCACGCTTTTACTGTTTCGGTTACTGTTTCGGAGAGAGAGGCTTGAGCGACTTGTAATCTTGGCTATACGCCGCCTGTAACACATGTTCATATTAATAAAAGAGCTTGCTTTACTTCAACTTGTGTTTCAATGCTTCCGTTATATTGTCAACTCAATGAACCTGTTACCGATCGCCTATGCGTTCATGACTCCGCTGCACTCGGACAATCTGTGTGACTCTATGGCTTAGAACTCTTACCGCCAGCCAATGAATCATGGCCTTGCACGGGCGCGGTTCACGCTCGTGCGGCATCACGCCCGGATGGGTCAAGCGATCGTTCTACGGGAGCGCTGGCGAGGGTGATTCCCGCCTAGCGGGAACGGCCGATTTGCCTGCGGAAGATCGGGACGTGACAGTTGTAGCATATAGGCTCTTCATCAATGTTGTCATTAAGCTCATTCTTCTTTGGTCTCTTAAACTTTAGGAATTTCCTGAAGTTTCGAGTGATTAAGTCAACTTCCTCATCTTGATATTCATCGTCATCGGAGTCATAATTTGTGACCTTCTTGTGATGTGCCTTGAGAGCAATTATCTTCTCCTTTGGAGTGGGTTCTTTAAATTCCTTAAGATCCAGCTCGTGAGTCATTAACTTGCCCATGAGCGTCTTGAGGGTCATCGTCGTAAGATTATTCCCTTCTATGATTGCAGTAGCCTTGGGATTCCAGTTCTTGGTGAGTCCCCTAAGTACTTTATGAATCTTTTCATGATTACTGTACTCCTTGCCAAGAGATGATAGAGGGTTGATAATGTCAAGGAATTTCATAAACATTTGAGTGATTGTCTCATCTTGTTTCATCTTGAATGCTTTAAACTCTTGTGTTAGACGGCTTATTTTTGATTTCTTCACTTGGGAGGTTCCTTCATGAGTGATCTCAAAAAGTTTCCATATTTCATGTGAAGTGCCGCAAGTGGAGACCCTGTTAAATTCAATTATGTCTACAGCATAAAATAGAGCGTTAATAGCTTTAGCATCAAGACTAGCTTATTTTTTTTTAGTGTTTGTGTACTAATCATGGGGTTTCTCTACAAGGTTGCCATCTTTGACTATTCTAGGTGGATTCTTGTATCCTTCTACTACTACAGCCCAAAGGTGAAAATTAAGTGACTTTAGGTAGAAGCTCATACGTGTCTTTCAGTACGTGTAGTTAGTACCATCAAATAAGGGTGGCCTATTTGTGGCCTGGCCTTCACTATTATTGGTGTGGATAGATCTAATAGTTGCCATAGGTCTCTTAGGATGTTAAACCTATATCAAGAGAACTAGCTCTGATACCAATTGAAGAAGCAATTGGTATGAGCAATAGTTCCTATATAAAGAGCACCTGCTCTGATACCAATTGAAGGACCGTAAGGCAACTCTAGAGGGGGGTGAATAAAGTGTAGCAAAATAATCTAACCAATTTAAAATTAAGCAGAGTGAAGGCAGTTGCTAACTAACAGTGTATATAGAGACAGTAAAATAAAGCAGTAAAGTAGAGAGAGAAAGCAAACACAAACACCAAGATGTATACTGGTTTTTCTCTGAGAGGACTAGTCTAGTCCCGAGAACTCTTGCTCGAAGTTTTATCCACTAGAATCACTAATAGTAAATCACAAGCTTTGATCCTAAGGCTTGCCACTTCTTTATACCACAACGTTTAATCCGAAGTCTCTCAACTTCACAGCTTATAAAGAGAGAGAGAAAGAGAGAGAGAGAGAGAGAGTAACTGATGGAACAAAGCTCTTTAAAACTCTGAAGACTTCTAGACCAAGATCTCACTTGGAACTAGGAAGGCTAGGGAGTTGCTCTTTGAGATAGAAAAGTTAGGGCTTTAGAGGTTTGCTCACAATAGGATAGAAGACTAAAGAATGGTTGAGTGAGTAGGAATGTAGAAATATAATCCTATTTATAGTATTTAGGCAAACAGAATTCGGCCCGAATTCAGATGTGGTTTAATTCAAATTTCCAACCGTTGGGCCAAGAAATCAGGAGCTAATTGAACTGGTTGATTTTATACCAAAAGAGTAACCGAGTTCGGCATGAATTCGGCCCGAATTCTGTTGTCTATTCTGGTAAGGTTTGGGTTGAATATAGACTAATTTGTGGATAGGTTCATGGGTTTATTTGAGTAGACTTAGGTTATGCCAGTACAACCCAATATATATAAGTCCTAAACTCAAATAAAATATCAAATTATATATGAAAACCAAGAGCACTGATGACGTCAAACTTCTGAAACATCTGCTGACTTGAAGACGCTTTTTCCTTTGACGACAGTTGTCCAAAGATAACCAGATCTGGGAATCTGAATATATTTTAGGGGCTTCGCCCCCGAACCCCCATGAGGGGCGCTGCCCCCTCGACCCTTGTCCGTTGATCCCCAGGTGCAAGGCTCCAGATAAGTCGTAGGTGGTTGGATAAAATCTTCTGGTATAACGCCATCTTTGGCTCATCATCATATAGCATATGTCTATTGCTGATCTTGCTTATTGCTTTCTGCAAGTACATGTTAGATGAACAAGAAAATATACAGAAGCAAATATTACATATCTGAACAATGCTGAGATTAAGTAGAAGATACTATAGTGATTGATCGATTACCATAATGCTAAACTTAATCGATTAGCCATATTTAAAAACTCAACATAAACATTAGGCTAACACTGTAGGCCACCTACTATGGGTTAGAGGTGAACCTGCACATGTTCATTACTCTCGTCGAAATATACAACTGCCGCACCGGGACCTTCTTCACGCCTGGTGGTGAGATGGGTTTTGTCCTTCAAGAAATGAGTGCGGCTTTGAAGTTGACATGGGGCTTAGAGCTGTATGAGGAATACTCTCCTTCGACGAAGAGCTTGCAGCTCTAGAAAAAAAAATCGAATCTAATGGCAGTGTACAAAGAATTATTGTATCATCACCACATATGCTAGAAGGTTGCGAAGGAGGAAAAGAGATCAGAGGGATCTTCCCCACACACCACCAGTTGGTACAGTTACCTGTTCACTCACTACCAAAATATGATGAAATAATGATATTTTAGCGACGTCTCAATAAAATGTCACTAATATTAAAGACTTGAGTGACTCCAAAAATAAACATTGCTATACGTCGTTGTTGGCGACACATAGCGATGTTTAGCGACTGCACTTCGGTTTTTTAAAGAATAGTCGCTATAAGCTTCTTTAACGTCGCTAAACGTCGATGAGTTTTTCGATTTAGCGACGTTTAGTGATGTATTTAGCGACGTTACTTTTTTTAATTTTTTGTGACGTCTCTAACGTCGTAAACTTTTTAATTAGCGACGTTTAACGACGTCTATTGATGAACACTAATTTTTTTAATTGGCGACGTTTAGTGACGTCTATTGATGACGTCACTAAACTTTTTAATATAGGGTTCAGGATTTTATTTTCCCCCATTATGTCGATCCCCAAAAATTCGAAACCTCCCTCTTCACCCCCTCCGGCGAAGTACCCCCCCTCCGGTGTCCTCCTCCTCCCCACGTCCCTACCCCCCCACCGGCTCTCCCACAGTACCCTACTCCGGCTCCCCACCCCCCGAGCGCCCCCTCCCGCACTGCTCCTCCCTTCCGGCGTGGCTCCTGCCCTCCGATGACCTCGGGCTTCTCCTTCTCCTCCTCTAGGTAAATTCTAACCCTATCTTTTCCACTCTCTCACAGATACAGACACAATATGGCACTGACCCAAACACGACACATACATATTGATACAGACATGACACACACACTATCTCATAGACCTAAACCTCTTGCAGCCTCTCTCTCTCTCTCTCTTGCATGCCTCTCTCTCTCTCTCTCTTGCATGCTCTCTCTCATAGACATCTCTCGATCGAGAGCTTCCCTCTTTGGTGTTTCTCTCTTGGGCATTTCTTTCTCCTACAGAAATCTCTCGATCAAGATCTTCCCGCTCCATCGTGAACTTCGAAGGTTCTTTCCATTTACCATTTCTTGTCCTAATATTTTTTGTAATTGATTTTATGAGGGAATTGATTGTCTCTGCTTCAAATTAGGGTTAGATTTTGTTAAGGTTTTTGTCTCTCAATTGATTTTGTTAGGGTTTGATTTGGAATAATATTTTAGTTGAAAATTAGGGCTTGGTGTTCAAATCCTCTATTTAGGGTTTGATAAATAAAGAAAAAAAATTGGCAGTATTTCTAGTTTTTTTCATTTATCATAGTAAGACACGACATTGTGTTTACTGTATTTTTTGAGTATCCATATCCAAATTATGTCCTAAACCTTATATTCACTAAAGATACTATATTTTTGGAGTGTATGTGTCAGATACTATATTCACTAAAGATTTTGGATTTTACGTGTCCGATACTTAGTTAAGCAATTGAGAAAATATGCAAAGTACAAGTCGGATACTCTCAGAAGTTTCTCTTCCTACTTGGCTATTATTGTGCCATACATGATGTCAACTCCTTGACAGTTTCTACTAATCAAGTCGAGTTCATGACATTGGAGGAAGGTGAGGGCATAAACTATGAATGTGTTGGTAGTCCTCTAGGGGGTGCCAACCTAGTCTATAGGTGATAAGTAGTGCCTATAATTCTTTAGCCACTTTAAACTTTTTTTTTTACATTCTCATTTAGGCTACACCCATTTTAAGTCCATAACGTCGTAGATAATTATTAACAATATGTTTTCATATTGGATTGAAACGAAAAAAGTTAGTAGCTCTTCTGTATAAGTTAGTGACTTTCACTTGAATTTTTTGTCGATCATAGCAAATCAATCTTTTTCTCGCTACGGGAAGCTTCCAAAATCCTCCAGCACATAATGGAAGCTTCCAGTTGAACCCCTGGAGGATTCTGCCAAGGTTTAAAGTATCGCTGACACCGATACACATGGTCGTTTACATTATCATTGACATCGATACCTAACATAACTCATCTCCAAGATACACTTAGGATACTAAAATAGATGTTAGTATTTGGTGTGTTGTCATATTTGTTGTTGTATTTTTGTCGTGTCAGGACATGACACTGACATCATCCGTATCATTGTGTCATATACTTAGTTTGACGGTTTGTTAAAAACTAACTATATATTTCTTTTTGATGTATCATTAGTACTTCCCTAACAGAAAAGCATGTCAGATGTAATTGATTAAAAATGGCTAAACCTTTCCAAGGTCCGAAACCCTAATTTATACTTTCTTTGATTTGTGATTTGTTATGTTTTCAAAATATTCCAAGGCTTTAATTTTGTTGTGTTCGGGAAGCAGCTTGATGGGACACAGTACTTATCGTGTCTCGATCTTCCCTGCTTGTTTGCTTATGACACATTGAGCGATTACAAGACTAAACACATCTTTACTATGTTCCTTTCAGTATATAATTGTATTTTTTCTATTGGAAGTTTTAGAAATTTATTGATCCCATAATAGTAGCCGATCCCGATAATTTGGGACAAAGGGTTTATTAATTTATTCCTTAGTATAGTAATCCATGTCTCAGTATGCTTTGAGTATGTGTGTGTCCAATAGGAATGAGACCCCAGTCACTTGTGCCTTTGTTTTCCTCTTTAACACCTCTATTTTACAGACTTACGTAAAATCTGTCAAAAGACCTGATAGTAAAAATATTTTCTTTTGGAAGATAGATGATAGTGAAATCATGTGAATTAAAAATTAGCATAATACAGTTTTTGTGCATTAAGTTTCATCATTTTGCATGTTTTATCCATATCTATAATAGGTTGAGAAGGATTGCCCATTTTACCTCAAGACTGGCATGTTTGGTATTCTTTCTTTATGATAATAAGTCTATGGAATCAATTATATTCTATAATAGATGCTTAATATTTCTTTGTTCTTTAGCTGTAAATTTGGTGCCACTTGTCGATTCAATCACCCTGACTGAACTTGTATGATTTAATTTACACTATGACATCTAAGTTCAATCATGGTTTATGGATAGTTGTTTCCTTATTATTATTTCTTACTCATTTGCTGCAATTAAACCACTATTTGTATTTAATTTAGGAAATACAATAATGCCTTCTTCAACCAAAGCCTGCCAATTGGACTTATCAATCCGGTTGCTTGTCTTATGTCGGGATCCGATGTTGGACTAAGCATCGGTAATATTTAAGAATCCTATAACAAAAATTCTTATATAAAAATTTCAATAATACTTTCATTTTTATTGAATAATAATGGGTAAAATTTAACATTTGTCTTTTAAGTTTATATGTAAATTGTCATGGTCTAATAATTCGGTGATGCAGTTTGGAATCAGCCCAACTATGTATCCTCAAAGACCTGGACAAATGGAGTGTGATATATATAACCCGTGATATTCTATTGGAACTCCAACTGAATTCATAGAGTTGTCATTTAGACAAATATAAAATTATCTGTTAGTTAATTTCTTACATGCATTCAAACCTGCACTTCTTGTTGTTTCCATATGACAAAGGTCGACAAGCACTACCAAAATATGATAAAATAGCGACGTAGCGCCGTCATAATAAAATGTCGCTAATATTAAAGACTTATGCGACTCCTAAAATAAATGTCGCTATACGAATGCTAAAAATTAATTAAACTCTATCCACTGTGGCACCAAAGCTTGGAAAAGAGGATGAGTTTAAACTTAGTATCGGTCGATTCCGACCCGATATGGCCGATACGATACATGTACTATATTTTTAATATGGAATATAACATCTATTTTAAATATATAGATACATATATTTATATCTGTTATCAATTATATTCTTTATTTTCATCTATCTGACCAGATGGCACCCATGACCCGAGCACGTGCACGTCGCTTGAGAGTGGTACCTCCTACTATTAAGGAGGAAGTGGTACCTCCTACTGTTAAGGAGGAAGTGACTATTAAGGAGGAAGTGACACCTCCTACTGTTAAATTGGAAGCATTTGTTAAAGAGGAAGTGACAAATCCTACTGTTAAGGAGGAAGTGGTACCTCCTACTGTTGGACAGGCACCAGATCAGAGAGGGAGTTCCAGTCACCCATCACCTATAGAGGAGATTGATAATTTAGATGCTGCTTATGTGAAGTATCTGAGGGACTGGGTTCTGCCCCAGCGAATTGGATTTTCTTGAGAGATTGAGAAATTGGATAAGACTTATGGTGTAACTGTGATACTTTTATTGTGCTTATTGTGTGACTGTGATACTTTTATATTGTGCTTTTTATGTGACTGTGATACTTTTATTTTGTGTTTATTGTGTGACTGTGATATTTTATATACTTTTGTGATATTTTGTACCCAGAAAATTCAACGGAGGGTTGCTTCGGGTTATCTATTTTTATGAACTATTATAAGTCTGTGTATTTGTTCTATTCATATTAAATGTATGTTAATTTATCGGTGTTTAATGTTCCACAGAAGGGGTCGACGAACCCAGAGAATTCAAAGGAGGGTTGCTCCGGGTCTATTTCTATAAATTGGGAATTCATAAACTGTAGGAAGATTGGTTTGGAAATTATTTTATATTCTTTTTTTATTTTTTTATTAAAAATTTAGCGAGGTTTAGTGTCGTTTAGCGACGTTTAGCGATATTTAAATACGTCACTAAATACGTCGATTAATATATCGCTGAATACGTCACTAAATACGTCACTGAATACGTTGCTAAATACGTTGTTGAATGTCGCTAAATTGCTGACATGACAATATTTGTTAGGTCAATAAAACGTCGCTAAATGTGTTACAAAATATCGCTAAACAAATTTTTTTAGCAATGTTTAGCGACACACAAACACGTCGCTAATTTAGCGATGTTGAGTTGCTAAACGTTGCTAGAAAATGTCGCTATAGCGACATTTTGTGACAATTTTTCTGTCAGCGACTAGCTTAAACGTAACTTCATTAAAACGTCGCTAATTATGTCACTAATTTTTCTTAGCAACATTTTAGGCCATTTAGCGACGTTTTCAGACGTCGCTAATTTGACTTATTCTGGTAGTGACTGAACAAAAGTATCTACCGAAGAAGGTCCACTTCACTACTTGAAAACATTTGACTGAAGAGGAGATCATAAACTCGATGAGAGAAAATGGTGCAAAGAATCGAACAGAAGAAGAGAATGATGAGCCGTCAAAGGTGTCACGTCCCAGCCTCGGAGGGCTGAACGTCCTCACTAGACGTGATGTCCCGCGAGCCTAAGTTGCTCTCACGCAAGACAAGCACCAAAATGGCCGATGCAATGCTAAGCCACAGAGTCGTACAAATAGCCCCCAACCTGCGACAGTTGAATAAACAAAAGTATGGAACGAAACGAAGCTCTTTTTATTGATATTGAAACATAGATTACAACGACTCTCGGCTAAATATTACAATCGCTCAAGCCTCTCTCTTCTATTACAATAAAACATGCTAAGCGACTTATAACTTTGGAATGATATAATAGGCGATATTCTAATATATTATGTCATATATAGTTGTTGTAGCTCCGTTTGTAACACTCCAAGGATCCAGAGCGAACTCCATGCCTAAGCACGCACGAGAAAATTTTGCACCGAACGATATACTCTCGCACCCTGTAAGCAATCTGGTGGATTATCAGTATATTGAATACACTTGTGGGGAGGCTTCTCGTCCACTCAACAAAATCAAACACGTTCATCTAGTTATATGTCCATCTATTATATTGTCTTATTAGTCTTGTCATAGGATTAATTTTATGGCAATGATATATAGCATACTCGTGTTGCAGAGTGTCATGCAATATAAGAATAATAATATAATATATTGTCTTACTAGTCTCGTCCTTCCCTTTCCAAAGATGCAATTATAGTTAACCAAGCAACATGGTGAAGCAAAGGAAAATATGTAATAACCTAGTATGTCTCGAATTTGTCTTTGTAGCAAACATGTTACGCTTGAACTATATAGTGTACCGTGCCTTCATTCTCCAACTATATGAGGTGTCGTGCATTCTTTACTTGCCTCAATTCTAATGACTCATATATCTATTGACGCAATCAAGCCAAACTCAATCTATATGAAGTTGTCACTGGCCTACAAGCCATTATGGACAATAGCTGCAGTAAGACTGTAGTCCTTGCAGTCGCGAATAGCGAGCTCCACAATAAGTCCCGAACTTACTCGTGCTAGCTCTTCTAGCGCAGTTATCCGGATTCCACCTCTGGTGACCCAGTCCCAGTTTCCTGGCAACCGTCTGCAGGAATCTAAACCTTGTGCACAAGTTGTCCGATGACCATGCATGTTCTCTTCTTTTATCTTTTTTACTTCTTTTTTCTAAAACTTTTACTACGGGCTCCCCGAGCCATTCCTTTAGTGCCAACTTACTGAGCTCCCAAAGTTATCTCTTCTTTTTCTTTTTATGTTTTATTATATTTATACAGCTCCCGCTATGGGAACTGCTTTGGCGACCCAACAGTCCCGAAGCCTTTCCATATCTCCATTACTTGGATTAAAATGACTATTTTGATAGTCTTCCTGCCTCAACTGAGTGAACCATATTAAGTAAAGTTATTTAACTGTGGCATGGTCTATGTGATATGCATTGCAACAGTGCAAAAAGAAATACTACTAAGGCATAAGGAAAGTCTCTAGTTGTGAATGAAATACATAATAAAAATTATATCTTATAGCAGCAGGATTCATTCTATGTTCTATACAATATGATATAAGATGAGATTATTCCCTTAACTAGGTTAGTTTACTTCTTTTATTAGCATGCATTGAGTTATGCCTAGTGAACTAGCATGTATCATCCAAATTTTGTCACGACCTGCACCAGGTATAGGGACACGAGTACGTGGGTACATTTAGCCTACGCTGCAGCATCGGCGGTAGAACGCTGTCTTGGTCAACTATACTATCTAATATCTCACATAATGTATAAAAAATACTGTCATGCCATCTCAATTCCAAATGATACTCAATCACATATATAACTAAAGAAAGATGTAAGCACAATATAGAATAGAAAGAAAAGAAATACAAGTCTCAATACATCACATGTCTAACTCAATATCTAAACATAACTCAAGATCTCAAAATAAAAATACAATCCACAATCTAAATAGAAACAACTACTACAAGATAGTAAAATCTAAATGGCCTCAGTATCTGGCACTACAACCTCAGGTGACACTCCATCTATTGGTCCGTAGTAAGTGGGATACATCCTTTCTAGACATTCATCTAAAAAAAATATCCAGTCAGAATTGGAGTAAATTACAACCTAATAGCAGTTCCAATTAATTGATAATGACTATAAACAGAAATAGAGAATATAATATAAGACAAGAAATAATGAACAATATCAACTATGGTAGAAGAAACAGGTAAACAAGAATAATATGGTATACACTGATCACGGTAAAATAGAATAAGACAATAGAATGAGACAATGAACTAGAATATGGTGAAGAACTGTAACTATGCTAAGTGATTGAAATACTAGTTAGATATATGATCGGCTTATGTGAACATTGTCTACTTTAACGTTGGATAAACATTATCTAAGTTAAACATTGAATATTGTCTAGGATTTGTTCACATATCTAGCTAACTCTTCCCCTTTCCCCCGACTAGTAAAATTGATCCAACCATGACATGTTACGATGCAAGATACTCAAGGCATTATAAACAATAAACCTTGAACATTAAATAATGAACATTGAACATTGTCTAAGTTAAACATTGTTTAAGTTAAACATTGAGAACACCAGGAACAATGAAACAATATATATAACATCCTATGACTGAGCCATGTGTATACTAGTCCGTGTACCAATGTGTCAAGAGTCATGTAAAATATTTCTAAATACTTGCATTATAGTAACTATCAAATAATGGAAACTATCAGAGAATGTACTCGTATGTGGTTTAGAGCAATGAATGTCAAACTGTGTCCCAACTGGTGTCACACAGACCTATATATGGAATATTGCATCAATACAAGGTTTTGGAAAAAAAATAAGTTAAAGTAGTCAACATCTAGGTCACAAAGCCATTTCTAAGTCAAACCGACTATTTCTAGGTTGTATATGAGTCCAACTCTAGGATACTAGGTCTATACACTATGAAACTAAGCTACACTAGCTAATCTACGATACTATGAAACACACAAAATACCGTATCCTAAGATACGCAAGTTTTAATATATAAAAATAGTAATATATATATATATATATATATATATATATATATATATATATATATATATATATATATACAAGTCAATACATATAGTATCTTAACTAATCAATAAAAAATAGGATACCTTGGCCTTGCACCAATGCGTATCGCCCTACCACACACCAATCTCGATACTCAAACCCAATACCTTGAGTATCGACCCATTACCTTGACATTACCTTGGTATCCCAAGGTAACTCAAAACCTAGTGGAAATAGCTAATATATAGCTAATACCCCATATACTAACTATATTAATATACTAAACTATATACTAAACATAGCTAACTACTAAAACTAATAACTACTAACAGATATTACGTACTAGTATACATATCTATCTAACTTAACAATTCAATACTTATGTAATACTACATATGGTTACTTAGCCAAATATATATATATATATATATATATATATATATATATATATATATATATATATATATATATATATATATATATATACTAATCACTAATATATGATACATATACCTACATACTAACATATAGTTAATGTTCTAACTAGTACACCTATCAAGTATATAACTAGTTAACTATTTAGCTAACTAACTTAACACTAGATCAACCAAACCCTAACTCATCTAAACTCACTAATCATTACCTTGTTGAGCCTGAGACCGATACCTGTCTGATACTGTGCTCTATTGCCCGAGGTATTAAACTGCCTCGAGGTTGCTGATACCTTGCTGAGACTACCTGCTATGTAGTTGTACTGCTCTCAGTTGGTGTCATGACCCGCACCCAAAAAATTGGGCATGAGCCATGGGTACGTCCAGCCTACGCCGCAGAATCAGCGGTAGAACGCTGTAAGGTTCGTTCTAGGTCAAACAAATCTATATATATCTTACAAAAATCTATCAATATCCTCTCCAAAAGGAGGGAAACCACGCAATATATATATATATAAACTCTGAATCACAATAACTAGGGGAAGAATAATGCACGATATGATAGCAAAAAGGAGACCAGAACCAAATAGCAAGACAATATCCAAAATATACAGTCCAAGTCTATAATATATACAACTTCTCACAGGCAGCAAAAGAATAAGTACAATCATCCAAAATAACAACTGGGAACAATCCAGGAAACCCACCTAGCTAACTAAGGCGCTAAAGGCATCTCCTCGCCGGGCTCCTCCTCAGTCTCAGGGTCACAACCCTCGTCGACACCCGACCCGTAGAACGTCAGGCAGAAATCCTCAGGATCCTCTGGAAAAAATATTTTCAGTCAGGATTGGAGCGAAGTACATAACTCTGAAAGCAACACCAAATACATGGTAAGGTGTATATGACGAGCAATAGAAAAGTATAGAAGATGCACAGGAAAATAAATACATGATGGAGCAGATAAAGTAGCTGCAATGTAAACTGAAGAATAATACAAGTAGAGAAGTAACTGCATGTGAGAAAACATGAATACTAGCTAAGTGCCTTGAGCATAAGTTTGTTATATGATCGGCTTAGGTTGCACATGAAAAACACTATGATAACTCCGTTATGCGTGAGTTGCATAACCGACATACACATGAATACTGTTTGGCTTTGATCACATAACCAACTCCTACTCCCCTCCCCCACTAATACTCTTGGATCCAACCATGACACGCTACGTACATGATAAATAGCTCACGCACATGAAGGCGAGAGCATAAGAAGCACATGATAGCACATGAGAATCAATACCCGAAGCACATGATGAAATACACGTGATAGAGTACCCGCTGAACACGGTAAGGGGAATAACATCTCATGACGGGATCCACTAGTACCAGCTCATGTAATAATGTGTCAGAATCAAGTATCACAGTTCTAGAACAGGTGATATAAACGCTATCATGAAATGGAAACTATCAGAGGTAGGTACTCGCCAGATGTCTTGAGCAACTGATGAGGATCGAGATCCGGAACGGTGTCGCAAGAACCTATACAAAAAGCAAAATTAAACAGGGTTCTATGAATTTAAACTGATATAAAATAATTAAAAACAGGCTTTTAGGGATATTCTAGGTCGAGCGGGTCAAACCGATAAAATTTGGGTCAAAAAGTCAACCCGGGGTCCAAAAAGTCAACTCTAGGTCAAAACTAGGTCAAACGTTGACTTTTATGGTCAACGAGGACAATTATGGTCAAAGCTTGGTCAAACTAGGGTGCCCCTGAAATTCTAGGGCAAAACTAGCTCATTAAGCTAGTAAACTCTCAAACTCGTCTCCTCGAGATACCGGGATACCCACGGTATCCGATACCTTGACCTAGGCCACGCACCCCGCCTAAACCCGCTAAAACCTATGCTAGCACGCGTAAATATATACACATATACATATAAAAATTACTCCAATACTATTCCTAGGCTATTGCTCAAAAACCCCGCTCGAAACTCAATACCTTGGATATCTCAAGGTATTGAGATACCTTGATAACTCAAGGTATTGAGATATCGCCCAATACCCCTCTAACTAACCCTCTAGTTAGCTATCTAAGTATATAGATATATATATCTAGCTATAATCTAGGCTAAAATATATATCTAGCACATATATACATACATACACCTACGTATCTATACGTATATATATATATATATATATATATATATATATATATATATATATATATATATATATATATATATATATATATAGATCTAGTTATATCTAAACTACCTATCTAACTATATGTATATATATCTATACATATAGATAGATATATCTATCTATCCATCTACCTATCTATCTATAGATATATCTATCTATCCATCTACCTATATATCTATCTATCTAATCTATTTACCTATCTAGTATCTATCTATCTAACTATCTATCTAATCTATTATCTATCTATCTATTGATCTAACTATCTATCTATCTATATAGATAATATAGATCTATATCTCTCCCCCTCACTCGCCTGCTACCCCCGCTGCTGCTGCGAACATTGCTGCGACTGCTGCAAACATCTGCTGCTGCTGCTGCTGCTGCAGTTGCTGCCTGCTGCTGCAGTTGCTGCCTGCTGCTGTGCAGTGCGCTGCAGCCAGTGCGCACTGCTCTGCTCCCTGCTGTGCTGCACTGCCTCGCAGCCACACGCACACACACAGACACGCACATACAATCACACATACACAGACACACACACATATATACTTATATATATATATATATATATAACTATATATATATACACACACACACACACTAACATATATATTTACATACACATCTACACATGAAAGCACACACACATGTATATATATATATATATATACACTACCTATATATACATAAACACATATCTATGTATATATAAACACACACTTATCTATATATATACACACACAAATATATGTATATATATAAACATACACACAGATATATATATACACACACACACACGCACACTCATACATATACATATACATATATATATATATATATATATATATATATATATATATATATACAAACACACTCACACTAAAACACAAATATAGGTATATACACACACACACACATACTTATATATATATATATATATATATATATATATATATATATATATATATATATATAGACAAACACAACACTACACACAACCACGCACACAACACTCCCCAACGCGCACACAACACCCCAACGCACGCAAACACCTATATATATATAAAATATAACCCGAGAACTCTAGCACACTCTCCCCGAAGCTAACCCAACGCGCGCACAAGCCTGAAACTAGGAAACTAAGCCGAAATGGCCGTTCGGTCATTTCGATGAACACGCGGTGTGCGGTTCGGAAAACCTCCTGAAATGCACTCTAAACCAACTCGAAATCGGCCCAAAATTTTCCCACGGGTTCTAAACGATGTCTAGATCCTAGAAAAATGCTAACGCATTGATTCTAGGTCCGTGGCAAAAACACGCACGCACTTAGAATCGATGACGACGAAAACCCCAAAAATGCCCGAAACATCCGTTTCTCTGCGATACGACTTCACGTATCCGAACGGAGACACGTACAAACCCTCTAGACACCCGACAACATCTACCTAGGTCCGTCTAACTTAGGGCATCACCCAAAATTGGGCTAATTCTGGATTTCACACGAAATTGACACAAAACCTAGTGTCAAAGTCTCCAAACTCAACCAAACTAGTTCCAACTTCCTCCTACGGGTAGGCTTAGGGTCTAGGAAGGTTCTAAACCACTAATTACACTATATTAGAGCAATTAGCAAGGGAAAAGTTAGGGTTTATCTCTTGGGAGTTGGAATCCCAAGGCCAAAGTCTCCAATCCACTTGAAATCACCTCCCTCAAGCTCCAAGCCTCCAGATCTAGCCTCCATATTAAGTCTAGGCTCTACACATCTAGGTTAGGGAAAATTATAAGGTTAGGGTTTACACAAAAGTAAGAAATGGAAGGAGGAAGGAAAAAAATGGAGAAAACTTACTTGGAAGAAGGAAGGAAGAAGAAAGAAGGAGTGGAGAAGAAGAAGAAGTGAAGAAGAAGAAGAAGAAGAAGAAGGAAATGGGGAGGGGCTGCTGTGGTGTGCGGGAATGGGGGTGTGGGAACCGGCCAAGTATAGAAAAGGGGTTTCCCTAATGTCCAAATGACCAAAATGCCCTAATCTCACTTGGGTTTGGGTTCGGGGTTCCAAAAGCACTCAAACTAACTCCAAATCTCTCCAACTAACCTACTAAAAATATAATAAATATTCTAAACCCAAAAATAGGTCTCACAAGAGTGTGGGTTGGGTCGGACATGGGTCCACTAGGGTCTGACACGGGTCCAGACTAGCCAAAACCCTAAAATAATCAAATAAAAATAATACAATCACTAATTAAATATAAATATAATTAATTATATACAATACACAATTTACCAAATAAAAAAAACCTATTTTCTAGAATTGGCAGTGACAGTTGGCTGTTGTGAATGCTACTGCTAATGACTTGGATGCTCAAGGCTGTAGTGAAGGCTCCCTGCCTCTCCAATTGTTGTGCACTAACTATTGAATGCTGATACTGCATTGTGCACTCCCTCTTGCTGAACCATATTGAAGTTGGCCACTGCCCGAGCATTGCTGCACTCTGCTGTGCTGATACTGCAGTTGATCACTGCATCCTCACTGAACTGCACGACCTGTACAGTGTGGCTCGAGCTGCATCTCCTTGAGGTTGCTGTGCATCAGACTATACTTTTTGTTGAACAGTGCAGTTGATGCACAAGCTTAATGCCTATGCCCTCTGCTGCACCTTGCTGTTGAACTGATACTACAGTGATGTGCTGATACTCTTGCTTGTATGTTGATGCAGGGTGTGGCTCGAGCTACATCTCCTCAAGTTGAACTGCACAGTGACTCCCTCTCCCCTTGTTGATCTGTAGTTGAACTGCACTGTACAGTCATGCTACTTGTTGTGGCTCAATACAGTTTGCTCTCACTTGCCTTGCTGTATACTGGTACTGAATGCCTAGAACTTGCTGTTGATCTACTGCACATTGCGTGAATGGCTGCACCTCTCTGTGTTCTTGCTGTAATTGTTACTGCACCTCAGTTTACACACTGCATTGCTCTCCCTGTGTGGACATTAACTGTTACTGATACTCCCTGTGCTTGCAGAATTTGATGTAGTTGGTTTCCCTTGTTGAGCATACTGCTCAGTGATGCAAACTACATGCACTGCTCTCCTCAGTGACCCGAGCTCATAGAGAACAACTAAACTGCTATGCCTCCTTGTGTGTACTACACAGTTGTTCATCTGATGTTCAGTTGCTCGAGTATCTCAGTACAGGCTATCCCTCTTGCTGATACTGAAAGATACTGAACTGTGTTGTGCACGAGCCCTCTCACTCACTACACATCCACACAGACACACATATCCATATGCACACACCTATGTATATATCAACTCTCATATATGTATTAATTATATATATATATATATATATATATATATATATATATATATATATATATATATATATATATATATACAAGCACCTATATACTATCAACCTATAATTATGAACACTCCTCAACTCAACACATAGATAAACATAACTCTATACATATATACACAAACACACCTATACATGTATATATATATAGACTCAAACATATATACATATACATAGATAGATCAACACACTTACATATATACCCATATATATTACAACATACATATATACTCATCTATATATGTATCAATCCCCTCAACACACTTACATATATACCCATATATATATATATATATATATATATATATATATATATATATATATATATATATATATATATATATATATATATATATATATAACCATATACACACATATGTATATATACACATATATACAATATCATATAATCTAACATACATATATATATACACGTACACATAGAATTAAGGGCAAATAAATAAACACATAGAGTGCACCGCACCAGTATCACACTCATTGTATAATACGCTTGCGCTACGGCTCCAACACACAACCAAACATATCCCGAAGGACATGAGCAAGCCAAGAATACTAATTATGAATTATACGAACAATAATATACACAACTACGTATCCGTGTCAAAAAGTGACATGCACCAATTCCCGTGTCGGAAAAAAACCTCCAAAATTAACCTGTATCGCCAATTGACGAGATACGACCTACATGTACCCAATTATGGACTCGACACTAGTCACAAACAAACATACACATGTCATATTGATCTATTTGACCAATTGACAAACACCACATGTGCCAATCTCGAAATTCCCCCAAAATTGACAAAAAAATATACATAACTTCCACCATAGGTCTCTTATAAACCTAATTCCAATTCCTATGGGTAGCCTATGCATGTAAGATGGTTTCTCATAGTTAAATCTCAGATTTAGAGTCTACTAAGAGAGAAAAAACTAAAATATACCTATTGGGAGATGGATTCCTAATGAAAACCCCCAAATATAGAAATGTAGTTCCTCCTTGTAGATCTTGGCCACCTACTTATAAATCCTTGCTTTCTTCTTGTAGATCCTTGTTGTAGTAGCCTCAATTGAAGAATAGAGAAGAAATTTGTAAAGAATTTTGAGAGGGAATGGTGAGGAAATAAAGAAATTAGAAAGGGAAAAAAAATCTAGATCTAAATGAAATAAGAAATGAGAAGAGACTCTCTCTCTCTCCTCCCTCCTAATGTGGCCGGCCAAGGCCCCTCTCCTAAGCTATGTAAAATATCCAACTTACCCCTTCGGGCCTCTCATGAAGAAATTAATTAAGGAGGAAAGGTTCTAGTCTAATGGTTTCACTAATTAATTCATCCTCCTAAACCATAGGCCTAATTATTGGGCTCAATCTAAACTAACTTATAATGTTGGGTCAATGCATCTAACTAAACTATTTGGTCTACTACACAAGTCCAAAATAAATCTAACACTAATAATAAATAAATAATACAATAATTAAATAATTACACATACACAATATTTAATATAATAAACCTAAAAATAAAAATACCCATGTCAATTACCAAACTACACTTAATTAAAAAAGTGAGGGTGACAATCCTACCCACCTTAGAAAAATTTTGTCCTCAAAATTAAAGATGATCGTAACCCCCCTCTAGGTCAACCCCAGTCTAAACTAAAACATACAACATACAATTTTAAAAAATTACTAACTATGGTCTTTGTCCATCATAGTTTTGAAATCTCCAACAGGGTATACTAACTATACAATAACACACAAGCAGTCTATATGGAACTAACTAAACACACAAACAACATATGGAAAGGAAAGGAACAAAATAGGACAAAATAAGCTAACTTATCACCTGAAGTGCAGTCCTCTCCGACTACCATTGCAAATGTCCCGCCCTACTGGGGTGGCTCTCTATGCGGGTGCTGAGCACTCTGCGGTGCCACAGGTGGCCTAGCTCCACCTCTTTGACTATGATATGGTCTATACGGGTTATTGGAACACTCCTTCACCTGATGGTCAGGGGAACCACAATACAAGCATAGTCTGAGCCTCTTCCGACAGTTCTCCCAATCATGTCCATGCCTTTCACAATAGGCATAAGAAAAAGTCTACTGAATCTGCCTCTGAGGCTGCTATGGTGCCTAATGAACTTGCTTCTGAAACTATTGTATCTGTTAAGATGGTGCCCTATCTGGCATAAGATACTGCTGATGCTTATATACTCTTGGTTGCTGAAAATGGGTGCGCTTTGCTAGGCCCGCACTACTACTCGCTCCTCCGGTGTCTCTCGACCTCTTGGAGCCAAGCTCTAAATCATCCTCCGCCCGCTGTGCCTGTCTCAAAATTTTCTCAAAAGTAGCGGTACGATCTCTATTATATGAGACTTAATCTCACTGTTCAGTCCCTTCCTGAACTTCCTAGCCCTGGCCCAAGGATTCTGTCCCTCAATAATTTGTCCCAATCGACAATACTCTGCCACATACTCGTCCATCGTCAAGTTCCCTTGGACGAGGTTCTAAAATTGACTCTCCAAAGTACTCTGAGCCACATCCAAGAAGAACTACTCTTTGAAAAGCTCCTTGAAATCTCCCTAAGTAACTCCCGACGCTGATATCCTGGGGTCTGTCCTGAACTATGTCAGCACAATTTCAAATATTATACTACCTGCTGCCTCAACCTGCAAGCTCTCATGAATCTGTTCCAATCGCAGGTCCTTCTCAATGTCCTCTATCCAGTCATCTGCGTACAGGATTCCCTCAGTGCCCAAAGTCCTTATGCCCCATCCTCTTGAAGTCAATGATAGTCCCTGGCCTCGGTTGCTACGGATCAGGCTGAGGCGGGTATCGTCTGTGGCCAGAATAATACGACTCTCTCAACTGCTATGAGTGTTATCTGGTGAGCATTCTCAATGCTCTGCCACATAACCTCTGACTGTTACTGCTATGCCTCCATTATCTGCTAAAAGAGTGCGAACATCTTCGTCTGATCGACTACGGGTGGCGGGAATGGAAGATCTCCTGCAACTGTCGATGTTGTCCTCTGTACCGGAGGTGGAGCACCCCCGAAAGCTGCAAAAACGTCCACCTGGATTGGTGAAGTTGACCTCTGGAATGTAGCTGTTGGAACAACGTCTGATGGTGCTGCCCTCATAGGCGATGAAGTGACGGACCTCGCGGATATTGCGCCTGAGCGCTGGGAACGTGTCTTCGGCGGCATCTTGAAGACAGATTCTAAATAAGGAATCAATATTGAGCAAGATACGATATCATCAAAGAAGGACATAAATTTTTAAGGAAGGCAAGATTCAATTATGTTGGAATTATTTTCTAGTTGTGATTGAGTATACGCTCTCATCCTAGTATCCTATATCATATCCTATCGCAGGCTTACAGTAGTACAACTAAGTCGTTATACTACCACGATATCGCACTATTCCGAAGCCTGACCTGCATGGACCACCACTAAAAATGTATCACGACCCGCACCCGGTATAGGGGCACGAGTACGTGGGTACGTCCAACCTACACCGCAGCAACGACGGTAGAATGCTGTCTTTGTCTACTATACTATCTAATATCTCACACAATGTATAAAAAATACTGTCATGCCATCTCAATTCCAAATGATACTCAATCATATATATAACTAAAGGAAGGTGTAAGCATAATATGGAATAGAAAGAAAAGAAATACAAGTCTCAATACATCACATGTCCAACTCAATATCTAAACACAACTCAAGATCTCAAAATAATAATACAATCCATAATCTAAATAGAAATAACTACTACAAGGTAGGTAAATCTAAATGGCCTCAGTATCTGGCACTACAATATCAGGCGATACTCCATCTTTTGGTCTATAGTAAGTGGGACACATCCTCTCTAACCATTCATCTGAAAAAAAATTCAATCAAAATTGGAGCAAAGTATAACCCAATAGCAGTTTTAATTATTTAAAAATGACTATAAACAGAAATAGAGAATATAATACAAGACGAGAAATAATTAACAATATCAACTATGGTTGAAGAAACATGTAAACAAGAATAATATGGTATACACTGATCACGATAAAATAGAACAAGACAATAGAATGAGACAATGTACTAGAATATGGTGAAGAACTATAACTATGCTAAGTGATTAAAATACTAGTTAGATATGTGATCGGCTTGGGTGAACATTATCTACTTTAACGTTGGATAATATTGTCTAAGTTAAACATTGAACATTGTCTAGGATTTGATCACATATCTAGCGAATACTTCCCCTTTCCCCCAACTAGTATAATGGATCCAACCATGACATTTTATGATGCAAGATACTCAAGGCATTGTAAACAATAAATCTTGAACATTAAATATTGAACATTGATCATTGAACATTGATCATTGAACATTGAACATTATCTATGTTAAACATTGTCTAAGTTAAACATTGAGAAAACCAGGAATAATGAAACAACATATATAATATCCCATGACTGATCCATGTGTATACTAGTCCGTGTTACAATGTGTCAAGAGTCATATAAAATATTTTTAAATATTTGCATTATAGTAATTATCAAATAATAAAAACTATCAGAGAATGTACTCGCCTGTGGTCCATAGAAATGAATGTCAAATTGTGTCCCAATTGGTGTCACACAGACCTATATGTGGAATATTGTATCAAAATAAGGTTTTGGAATGAAATTAAGTTAAACTAGTCAACATCTAGGTCATAAAGCCATTTCTAAGTCAAACAGACTAATTCTAGGTTGTATGAGTCCAACTCTAGGATACTAGGTCTATACACTATGAAACTAAGCTACACTAGCTAATCTACGATACTATAAAACACACAAAATGCCGTATCCTAAGATACGCAAGTTTTAATACATAAAAATAGCAATTTATATATATATACAAGTCAATACATATAGTATCTTAACTAATCAATGAAAATTAGGATACCTTGGCCTTGCACCAATGCGTATCACCCTACCACATACCAATCTTGATACTCAAACCCAATACCTTGAGTGTTGACCCAATACCTTGACATTACCGTGGTATCCCAAGGTAACTCAAAACCTAGTAAATATAGCTAATATATAGCAAATACCCCATATACTAACTATATTAATATAACTAAACATAGCTAACTACTAAAACTAATAACTACTAACAGATATTACGTACTAGTATACATATCTATCTAACTTAATAATTCAATACTTATGTAATACTACATATGGTTACTTAGCCAATAACTTATATACATATAGATAGAAGAGAAAATTATGATGTGGAAAATAATACATGGATCTTGTACAATAATATTGTACAACTAACTATATACTAATCACTAATATATGATACATATACCTACATACTAACATATAGTTAATGTTCTAACTAGTACACCTATCAAGTATATAACTAATTAACTATTTAGCTAACTAACTTAACACTAGATTAACCAAACCCTAACTCATCTAAACTCAATAACTATTACCTTGCTGAGCCTGAGACTGATACCTATCTGATACTGTGCTCTATTGCCCGAGGTATTGAACTGCCTCGAGGTTGCTGATACCTTGCTGAGACTCCCTGCTGTGTAGTTGTACTGCTCTCAGTTGGCTGTTGTGAATGCTACTGCTAATGACTTGGATGCTCAAGGCTGTAGTGAAGGCTCCCTGCCTCTCCAGTTGTTGTCCATTAACTGTTGAATACTGATACTGCATTGTGCACTCCCTTTTGCTGA